>PVJX010006217.1:0-79369 GCA_004027295.1 Dolichotis patagonum
TTGCAGGCAGGCACTTAAGCCACTGAGGTAAATCCCCAGCCCAAATTTATCTTTCTTTATGGCAGAATAGTACTCTATTGTGTATACATACTACATTTTCTTTATTCATTTAGCTATTGATGGGCATATAGGCCTATTCTATATTTTGGCTATTGTTAATTACACAGTTATAAATATACGTATGCATGTGTCACTGTAAATGACTTAACTCTTTCAGGAAGATACCTAAAAGAGAAATAACTAGGTCAAATAGAATTTCTATGTGTAGTTTTTGAAGGATTCAAGATAATAATTTCCATAGCAGTTATACTAGTTTATATGCCCACAACTAACAGAGAAGGGTTCCTTTTCCTAATAACCTCACCAGAATTGTTCTTTTCTGAGTCCTTGATGATAGCCAGTCTTTCTGGGGTCATAAGGAATCTCAGTGTTGTTTTGATATGCATTTCTCTAATAGTCAAAGATACTAAACATTTTTCATGTAAGTATTGGTCATTGATACTCCTTTTCAAAAATGTCTATTCTTTTCAAATGCCCATTTTTTATTGGGTTTTTCATGTTGGAAGGGTCTGCTTTTTTTAGTTCATTATGTATTCTAGATATCAGAGATTAGTCCTCTATTTGAGGAGTAGCTGGTAAAATTTTTTCCCACTTGTAAATTATCTCTTCACTCTATTGGTTATTTCCTTTACTGTGCAGAAGCTTTTTAATTTATAATACCATTTGTTGATTCTTGATACTATTTATTAAACAATTGGAGCTCTGTGCAGAAAGTCTGCCTATGCCTTTGTTGTCAAGAGTTTTACCTATTTTATCTTTCACCAGATGTATTGTTTCTACTTTAATATTTAGGTACTCAATCAATTTTATTTGACTTTAATAAAGAGGGGACAGTATGGGTGTGGATTCATTCTTCTGCATGTGGATAACTAATTTTCCCAGCACTGTTTGTTAAACAATCTCTTTTCCAGTATATGTGTTTGGCCCCTTTTTAAAAAATCAGGTGACTGAAGTTGCTTGAGGTTTTTTTCAAGATCTCCAATTTTATCCCATTGTTCAACGTGTTTGTTTTCATGCCAGTACCATGATGTTTTCATTGCTATAGTTTTGTTGTACAACTTAATATGAGGAATTGTGATGTTTTCTGCTTTGATTTTTATGTTCAGTTTGGCTTTGTCTATTCTAGGTCTTCTTTTTCATACAAATTTTAGAGCTGTTTTTATTAGTTCTGTAAAGAATGCTTTTGATATTTTGAATGGACTTGCATTAAGTTTATATATCATTAAGTTTGGTAATATGGCTACAAATATTAAAATCTTAATCAAATAATGGACAAAGGCCATGAGCAAGTTTTACACAGACAAAAAATATAAATAATAAACATGTGCAAGTTCTGGACATCACTATTAAAGAAATGGAAATTGAAATAAGATATTCTTATATATTATATTAGTGATTATTTTATTATATTATTTGTTGTTAAGGCTGGAATGAAAGTGGCATCCCCCCCCCCCCAGCTCTTCTGGGAAAGCAAATAGGCTTAAGAAAAAAAATCTTTTAAACACAAACATCAAAATCCAAAATAGTATCATTTAATGTGCTAATTTAGAAATTACCTTCTATAGGGGACTGGGGATTTAGCTCAGTGGCATAAGCACCAGCCTGGCAAGCACTAAGTCATGAGTTCGATCCCTGGTACAAAAAAATTACCTTCTATTAATCGTGTTTAAGAAATAATCAGAAACTCAGGCAAAGGACATAAACAAGAGATCTATTGACTAATAAGTTCAAATAACTAAAAAATATTTTGTAAATTCTTATGACTGAAATGTTCACTATGACTCATGACAGCAAAGACTAAAAGCAACCAAAATTTTCAAAAATGTGGAAATATTAAATTATGATATATCACCTCCCCATTTCAAGATGAACAGTAAGTACTTCTTTTTCATATTAATCAAGAAAATAAAAAACTTATGTACAAATTCTATCTTAGCTTGAAAAATCTAGAAGATAATTCTTATTTATTTTTTAGTGCTTTATAACAAATTGCCATAAACTAGGTAACTTAAAAGAGCAGGCATGCATTCTTTCACCATTTTGTAGTCAGAAGTCCAAAATCAGTATGGCAGGACCATAAACTCCCTTAAGACACTAGGAGAGACTCCATTTGCTGTCTCTCCCAGCTTCTTAAGTCATTAGCAACACTGGCTTGTGGTCCATTACTCCAAACTCTACTTCCATGGTCACCTCACTTTTTCTTCTTCCTACCTCTCTTCTGTGTGTCTCTTGTATAAGGATACATGTGATGGCAGTATGGGCCATCTGAGTATACTCAGATAATCTAGAGTAAAATTTTCAATCTAATCACATCTGCAAAGACCCTTTTTTCAAATAAGGGATCATTCAGATTCCAGGGACTGAGTGTAAATATCCTGGGGTTGGAAGGATTTTTCTACCTACCACAATCCTAGTCTGCTGTATGAAAATTAGATAAGTGTATAGTACATGATTTGGAAGAGAGGAAAAAAGATTGAAATACCTATAGAATGTATGATAACAAATCACAACAACAGAAACGCTACCATAACTGACATTAATTAAATACTGATTTGGCTCAAAGAATCACAAAGAGCTCAGAAGATGGAGACACAAGGCAACTTGAATGACATGTGTGCATCAGGGAAGCTTTCAGCAGCAGAAGATGAGGACTCATTGATAAATATGTATAAAGAGCAGTTCTCACTCCCACTTTGAAAGATAAGGTAATTACCCTTCTACCTCTAATATCTGAAGAAACTAAACTAGGAAGTCAATAGACATACAGAATCAACAGAGAGGAGGATTGGGATGCAGTGCTATGCTAAAAACAAGAAGACCAAGTGAAGATGTGCACCTTAAATGTTGAAACTCCAGAGTGTAATCAGCAGTCTTACTTCCCCACACAGAAAGGGGTAGTGTCCTTCTCTGCAGGTAAAGGTTAGTTGGGAAGCAGAGAATGAAAGGAGAGCCTGGGGAAGGAGAGGAATCTCTCCAGGCCACATCCCCATAACCTGCATCTTCTGACCAGGCTCCACTTCCCAATACCACAGTTAGCTACAAACTCAACAATGGACTAACCCGCCAGTGAGCCTCACATCCACCATGATCTAATTAGCTCCCAAACACCCAAACTATGAGCACATGAGGCTTTGGAAGGACAACTAGATAAAAACAACAACATGTAACACAGCTATTTAAATAAACTTTTCAAGTTTAGCAAATTCCAAATACACGTGTCCTCCATTAGTTTAAAATATAAATAAAAACAAATCAAAATACATTTTTAAAATGCATCAAAAGTAGTCCACACTATATGACAAGCCAATGAATAGTTTAATCTGTTCATTTGTCCATGTGGAAAATTATATAGAATCCTTTTGCAGAGCCAGAAAAGTAGGAAGACTTATGTGTCAAAGAAACTTGAGTAAATGAAAGCAGCAATTATTAACTCTTAAAACCACAAGAAAAACATAATTACAGTATATGACTTTGGTCAATTTTTTTCAACTATTCACTATAAGACACATTACTAGGTAGAAAGGGAACTTTGCTGACCTTCAGTTACAAAAAAATATTTGTAGAATCACAATCAGGATTCACATTAATTTATGTGTCCCAAACCACAACAGCCTGAAGAGTACAAATTGGGCCACGTTGGATCATGATTTCCTTTTGCTAACTCTACCTACTTGTTATTATAGGACTCTTCTGGCAGACAACACCCACCCACATAGAATTTCTGAGCATTCTCAGGGCTGTCTCAAATGTGGCTGGGAGAAATGTTATCTGAAATGGGTAAGGATCCTGATTACTGCAGGAGCCCTAGCGACACCGAGGTGAGCGTACTGCCTGTGGGTTCTGAGATGTCAGTCCTCCGGATCACCCTCTGCCCTACTCCCTGTCTCGTGTCACAGTTTCTTGAAGGCAATGAAAGCAATTCTGCCAGGGCTCGGGGGTTTTAGAGATGTTAGGTGAAAATGATTCCATCAAAGTATCCTTATTTATTTCTAAATCTAAAGCGCTCTCTCTCTCTCTCTCTCTCTCTCTCTCTCTCTTTCTTTCTCTCTTTCTCTCTCTCTCTGTCACTAGCTCCCTGTCTCTCTGTCTCTGTCTCTCTCTTTCCTCTCTGTTCCTGTCTCCCTTTCTCTTACACACACACACACACACACACACACACACCACCCAGCAGGAATCTGAATCAAAGAAAAACACTCCAGGTAACAGACTTTGCCCTTAACTTCCTCATTCTCTGGAGTTTCAAGGTTGAGCCTGACTTGCCAGCCTGTCTCCTTCCAGTTTAACTCAAATTCTTTCATTGGAGGCTTCTTGGAGTGTCAGTAAAGAATTGACAGGCCTGTGAAAACACCCAGTAACATCAGAATTTCAGAAGTGCTGTTCACCCACATCTTATAGATGAGAACACTGTGATACAGGGTAATTGAATAGACCGCTCCAGATCATACATCTAGTTAAGTGGCAGTGTGGCTCCAGGATGATTGTTCTCACTTAAACTCCAAGTAAGTTGCCTCTTCTTCTGCAGAAGTATCAGCCCTCTGTGCAAGTGCTACCCTAGCAATGAAATCTTCCCAAATTCCCCCAATCAGAACTGACTCATCCTCTTTATATTCCTGCAGCACTTCAACCCTAGAGGATGTAATATGGTCAGCTTCTGCGTACAGCTAAAATACAAGCTTTGTAAAAAGACCTCATTTGGTTGATCCTCGTGCTCACTTCAGTGTTTACAGGAATGCTGTGTACCAGGTAAATGTGCAGTGTAGACTTCTGCTGAGCACTCAGTGGGCATACAGTGATTGCCAAATGATTATCAAATGGTGAACAATGCCCAGGTGAGAACTCTCTAAGAACACCCAGCATCATAAAAAGCAGCCATTTTTATAAACTAAATTGTTCAATTATTAACAATTTCACCAGTCAATCTGACAAAAGAAAATAACCTTACTGAATAGCTGATAAACCTTGGAAAGTGTTCCCTTCAGAGTTTTTGGCATCTTCCTTCTTAGATATCTTTTATTATCTACCAATAGCTGTTAAGCATTATTTGTTTAAACACTCAAAAAGTAAAAATTCCAGACTATAAACCTTCAAATATCCCAAAGCCCAGACAACAGCGTTAAAATTCAATTCCATCAACTTTGTTCAGCCATGAATCCCTAGAGTTGAGTACACAAGACCAATGATAAACAGGTCCCAGAAGAGACGGTGCTTTGACTGAGTCAAGTATCTCTCAATCTTGGCAAAAAGGCAAGCAAAGAAATACATTCTGGACCCTGATATATTGGGACTTCTTTATGCAGTAAATTCCCTTTGCTCTTTGCATCCTCTCTTGTGTTTCTGGCATCCTTTAGCATACTGATCTGATGCATACTGGTGTCCTGGGTGCCACACTGACCTTTGGAAGGGATGTCAGCAGTGGGGGTTAGTCCAATAGATGAGAATGTTCTTGAACTTGCAGCTTTCTTTAGCCCCTGGAGTCTCTGATACTAATGGCAGCAGAGGTAACTGACAATGTAATTTATCCACATTTCACCTGGAAACAGTATCATTCCTTTGAGTCTCTCTAGAGACCCTAGTCTGGAAAAAGGCCCAAGACGCCTGTCAGCCCAAACAATGCCTATCATATTTTATTACATAGGATGAAACATAAGACTTTATGCTCCATTAACAGAAGGTTTCATTTTCACTCCAGGAAAGTGGTTCATCGTTACAACATCTTATCTTGTTCTTTCTTATGTTTTTAATATAAAGGGCCTTAAAATTCCTGGCTTCCATCCCCCATGCCCACTGCCCCAGGCATGCAGAAGCTATATTATCAGATTTTACAGCCTGAGATAATGTAGTATTGTGAAGGTGCCGAGATATATATGTGGAGTGTGTTTTTTTTTTTAAATAAAACTACAGCCTTATAAAAAGAAGAAGTTTGCTCTCTAGTGGCTGACTCATAAAAGGCTCTGAAAATCACACAATGAGATATTTCAGAAAAAGAAAATTTAATAGTGATATCTGCATAGCAAGATCTCAGTAATTATTTTGTTGGTATTGATTCTTTTAAAATTTTCTTTACAGTGAAAAACTACAGCATAGTAAATGTTTTGTGAATATTTTTCCTATAAAAAATTTCCTACCATTAAACTATTTGAATTCTAAATTCTTAAAACAGCAATTAGGCTTCCAGTGTTTTATTAGCCTATTGTACCTTCAGAAAGCTCTATGGATTGCTTTGGTAACATATAATTAATGTCTATTATAGACACATTGCTTGATAATATAATACCATTAAAGCTTTTTAAACCACTTCAGCTCTGCAGAAAAATTACAAAAATTCAGGAATAAATCATATAATTATTAATACGATGCTAATTAATATCATTTCATTACTCCTTTTTCTATAGCAACTCAACGTATAAAACTTTACCATAATATGAATTATAAAGCAAGAAAATTAGTCTGTGTGACTCTCCTTTTAGCTACCCCTCCCTCTGTTTTACTTTTCTATTTTATTCTCCCACTAATCTCTTTCTTTCTCCCTAAGTTCATCCTATTTTTTCCAGCTCTGCTCGGTAGTATTTCTCAGATCACAGGAAAATGAACAGCAGTGCAGATCACTTAATTCAGTCTTTGATTGTTTAATGGGGGAAAAAGGGTACCTAGGAAATTTTATACCCACACAATAATAAATACTTTAAAGAATTTTCAGATTCACAATTTTTTGTTGTTACTGTTCTTATTTTACCCATGAGAAAGGAACCAGACCATTTGGGAGGTTTAAGTTTTGGGGGAGGTCAAGGCAACAGTGGAAGCAAAGTACTAAAGACTGCAAAGACAGAGATAGATTTCATGGCCTTGAGAGTTACAAGTATAGAGGTCAGTGTGAGTGAGTAGTTATTAACCAAAAAATGATACTGTCTGCTTTACCTTTTTTGAAAATTATTCTGGATACAGCGTAGAGAAAGTACCACAATGAGGATAAGAGTACAAAAAGAAAATTTCCTTGGCAATGATTTTCAGGCAGACTGGCTATAAAAGACTTATATAGACAAAGATGATAGCAGTGGATGTACAAAAGGTAAATGGATCTCCAATGTATTTAGGAAGTAGAGCTAAATGGTAATGAAATACAGTAGGGCTGGGCTTTGACTGAGTAACTAGGTGGACAGTAAGGCCACATAAAGAATTAGACTGGGAGAGAAGCCTGTTGGGGAGATGAGTGGCAGAGGCAACACAGTTGTGCTTTGGTTAGTTGTTGTTCAACTTGTGACTTTCATTTAAGAGAAGGCATCAGATAATTTCTGTCAGTGGAGCTATCAGGAAATGACAGCATAACAAAATCTATTCCTATTAGAAATGTGGAGCTTTTGAGGAAAGGTCAGGACTAGGGATTTATACTCCAATGTCTTCAGAGTACAAATGATATTTGAAGATGAAATGCCCAAGGAGAAAATTTGGATTAGAAGGGAAGAGGCCTGGACCTGATCTTGAGGTTCAGGAATTTGACTTACAGAAATGAGCAAAATCAGTCAAGAGGATTGAGCATAAGTGGCCAGTGGTGAGAGGAAGAGCAGAAGGCAAATGAGCAACTCTAGAGAGGGGTCAGACAAGAGTAAGAACAGAATGACCATCAAACCTGGCATTGCACACATCACAGGTGACTATGACAAGAATCCTGTGGAGTGATGGGGACAGAAGCCCTTCTTGTTCTTATGCTAATCCAGAATAGAAATCTAATAAATAAATATGAAAACATTTCTACTTCAGACTATATGCCAAAAAGAATGGGAAAGAGGGTGACATAGGAAAGGAATTATAATGTGGACAGGAGGGCTAGAGAAACTTCTGAATTTTGGAGAGCCTCAAAAAAATCACATAGCTATTGAAAACACCCTGAGAGGTTTACTGGTTAGTTTCTATACAACTAGATCTCTTGCCAGGCTATGAGACGACCAGGGAAAACTCAACACAGAAGCAAAAAGAAATGAATAGCCGTCCCATTTCTTTTTTCATTAATGTGTTCACATTTGTGAAAGCTTTAAAAAGCACATTTTAAAAATGTAAGATGTTAAATAATACGGAAGAAACAAAAGTCAGTTACTTCTTTCACATTTCTGTGATGGGTCAACTCAAAGACATACCATTCGGGTCCCAACTTTCCCTCCTGATATTTTGGTGGACACTAGTGATTTCAGTTATTGAAAATACAGAGCACTATAAATAGGAATGGGGCAAAATCATATACCTCAGCTCCTTGAACTGAAGAAACACACATGGTCATTGAAAGCCAAGCGTGTTTTCTTTCTCCTGCACAGAGACATAGAGTGGTACCAGGAAGCATCCAGAAGAAAGGTCATGTGCAGTTCATTAACAATGACACTGGTGAAAAAATAATGATCAAGGAAATAGTATTAAAATTACTTCTAATACCATTCAGATGGGTGAAGTAAAAAAAAGACCAATATTATTTGGTGGACAACATCATAGAGTAAATCAGAAGTATCAATTTGCTCAAGCTACTGTGCTAAACCCTGGAGTGTCTAGATAGGAATCTTCATGCCTAGAATCAAAGTTATTGAGAACTCTGCTGGCTTCTTACTAAATTAATGTTAAGAAGGCTGCAAGCTTAGGCAATCCCAAGTAATACTTGATCATTATGTTATTAGATCTTTCTTGAGCCTTACCAGACAATTCTGACAAGTTAATGTAAGTTTCTCTCTGGCTCTAAAAAGTAAAAAGTTAAAATAGAAGAAACCTCAAGAGACTTCCATTGGTTATCTCATATTGCACATGCTTTGCCTGAGAAAGAGGGAAAAGCAGACACCACAGGGGACAGCTATTACTTTAGAATGATAATAAGATTCACATCCTCTCTTAGTGCCTATGACTTCCAGTAAACATCTGATTTCCCTCAACATTTGCACACTGCGGTTTCTATGGTTTGGAGTGTTTGTATTTCTGAAGGGCATTGAGAAGAAACAGGCATGAGGGTATAAGAATCTGCCAAAGGTAAAGGAAAACAGCTTGCACAGGTCATCCAAATATCTGAGCGGTTCCAAAGAAGAAACAAACCAGGTAAACACAGGTACTTGCACATAGCAGCCAAATAGCAGTGAAGGGTCCACCCCAATGTGTGCATATGTAAAATTCTGGTTCATCCTCCAAATTATAACAGATTTTCAAGAAAGTGCATAATTATATATTTTGTCTTACAGTAAAAAAGGGAAGATTAAGTATATGCTAGGGGCTGGATTTTGGGGTGAAAAGGGGGAAAACCCACGTCCTCTTGTATATTTTTCTTACTGCAACTGTTGCTAAGGAAACCACTTCCTATCCATACACTGTACATATTTCACCTACTTGTTTTTCTCACAAGCACATAATACCTCAGTTAAAATACGAGCATGAGAGCTTGGTAACATGCTGAAGGTCTCCCAGAGCTCTCAAATAGTAGAAAAGGGATTAATGAGTTAGTCCCCAGGATCAGGGACCAAGCTACATTTAGCAGAGGGAAAACATAGTATTTTTAGTATTTATTACCCAACCCAAGCTAGGGAGGAATGTACTTTCATGACTGTCCTTGCATATCAGAGGAAAGGTTTCCATTTCAATGTCTCCCCTGCAACAGGAAAGATGGTAGAATTCAGCCTCCATGGAATCACACAGAATGCAGGAACTGGCAAAGCTCCTGGCTAAACTCACTTTTTTAAATAATTTTAAGGGGAAAAAAAACAAAATTTCAAAAGAAGATAATAAGAGGATAACAATGGTTAATACATTGTGTATTTTTAACCTGGAATTAGTTACTTAGAGTACAGATATCAGTACTTAGTTGTCCAAACAATATTTTGCTAACCTTACTTTACAGAATTACAGGAACTCACCAAGGTAACATGGCAGCCTCATGGCCAAACTGGAACTGGAAGTCATTTTCTGACTAGAATTCATGAATGCAGAATGATGGCTGAAATACATAGATTCGTACAACTGTAGGGTGAGACAACTCCTTGAGGGTTTTCAAGTTTAACTTGCCCTGCATTGCAGAAATGTCCCCTGAATTTAATTTTTATTCATGCCATAGCTTGAGCAATCAAGACTCCTTGATTAATCTATAAGTAATAGCATGCAGAGCTCACTGTATCTGATGCAAGAATAAGTCAGACCTCATTGGAAAGGTAGAATCACGGTGCTGTTCAACTCTAAAGGTGTTCTAAGGCTGGAGGGACCATATTCCCTAAGCTTTTCTTGAGGGTCTAGAAACTACTTATTTTCTGTCTTCTCTTTGTTTCCCCTCCCACTAATGCTGCTTTTGTTGACTGCAATAACATACAAATAGATGTCCTCTAAAGGAAAGAAAAATAAGGGAAGGGACCAAGAGCAACCAAATGACAACCAAGAGAAGATTGTGGTCTTTGATGCAATAACATGATTGATGTGATGATGATGATGAGGAGGAGGAGGAGGAGGAGAAGAAGGAGGAGGAGGAGGATAGTGAAGAAGAATTTTGAACCACTTTGGTTTTTGCTAGGCATCAAGCAACTAAGTCAGATTTTTAACTAGGTCAGTTATCTTATTCTCACCCCCCCCAGCTCCTACAACAAGAAATATTTTAAATTCCCTGATGTTAAATAGAAGTTTCAAAATATTAAATATATACTTCTTTAATTTTCTGGAATTATAGCATTTCCTTTTTCACAAATGCCTTGTTTGGAAGTATTTCAGCAGAGTGATACTTACTCAATCTGTCAAATGTCACTCAGCCTTAGAAAAGAAGTCCTGTTGGTGTTTTGTCTAAAATCCACAAGTCTCATCTCTTTCTAGACTTTCAGTCGTACACCCACTGCACCATTTAAAAAATATATATATATATATGTATATATATGTATATATATATACACACACATGCACTAAAAGATACCATTTCTATCTCACCTTCTGGAAATTTTTTCTAAATATAAGAATTAATCTTATAGCATACAGAAAAAAAATCACTTAAACTCAAATAAAATTTAAAATTCCCTATATTGGAGTTTCCCCTTTGTGACTCTTAGCCTGAATATGAATCAAAGAAACAGTTTTCCTCTATCAGCATACTTGACCTCTGGCTAATTAATGCAGGAAGACATACTGAGACAAAAACAAAAGCAATCCTAGTGAACCAAGAGGACTTTGTATATTTTTATTTTTTCTGTGCTTTTGAAATGGTATATCCTTTGTAATATCAGCTATTGGTTTCAAACATATTTCTGGTATAATTTCTAGTCATATTTTCAAAACTTGATGATCTTTAGCAACCAAGTGAGAAACTAGATATCCATTTTTCAAATTTGCCTATAGTTTCACATGATAAAATTATTGAAATATATATAAATTTCAAAAATTATGAAATGTGTGAGGCCTTTCTTCACTGGCATTTGTCCATAGAATAGTATCTGTTGTGGTTTATTTAAATGTCCCCCCAAGGCCTCATTCAGTCATGGAGGCTACTGAGTCTAGTGTGTGTGATTGGTTCGTTGTCTAGCATTCAGATAGGTGGTGTGAGTGTTTCACCCACCCAGGGGTGGAGCCAGTGTAACAGCAGGAAGAAGGCAAGACTTTCCCTTTTGCTTTTGCTTTCACTTTTGCTGTTTGCAGGGGCCATGAAGTGCTGCCCCACCACAGCACACTGCCTTGCAGCCAACTGAGTATGGACTGAAACCCCCACGAACTGTAAGAAATAGACCTCTCCTTCCCTAATTTTGGGCATCAGGTATTTTGTCTCAGTGAGGAGTGAAAAGTAACTAAGACAGTATCTTTTATTTGTACTGTGCTATGATTGGAATGTGTCCCCAAAGTTCGTAAGCTGCAAACTTAATTCCCAGTGCAACAGGGTCAGGACTGAAAGGGCTGGATGCTGTAAGTTTGATCTTTAGCTTGTGTACACACCCTCTTGTCTGTTCTTTCACCTTCTCCATGCTTAGATGCAGAACAAAGGCCCTCACTAGATGCTACCCACCCATGGACTGCCAACCTCCCAAACTGTGAGAAGTAAGTCTCTGTTCCTTGTAAACCCCAGTCTTAAGATTAAGACATATAGACATTTGTGCTTTTCAAAACACGTTCTCATAGTAATAGAAGTGATATTTATTGAGTATTTACTATCTGCCAGACATTATTTTAAAAGCTTTATATACTAACATGTTTAATTTTACCCATATTTTAAGAAGATAAAAACCAAGACTTTTTTAATGCAAACTTTACTTTTCTTGCCATGGATTAGAAATTATCTCACTTGAATCTTCATTGGTTTATAAGAAATGATGAGATCTATAGCTTCTGGTCTCTCTCTTATACTTCATCTGAGAATGTAGTAAAGCAAAAATCACCTTATTCCTCCCAGAGAAGTTATTATACATTCAGATTATTTATTTGAATGTGAAAATACAAAAAGAGTTGTCATATATAAAGACTAAATACCAATTAATAAGAAAAGGACAACTTTTCAATTAAATATTTATGTTCCTATTAGTCACATTTGTGTTCGGGCAAATTGTTACTGTAAATAAAATCCTTCCTTGAACAAAATAGAAAGAGAATTTGTTGAATTCAAACTTGAGCAAAATACTGAACTTTTGAGTTTCTTTAATAAGCAAACCAGTGGTCTTGTCTTTTAAAAAATGACCTTCAAAATAGATTTAAAAACAAAACAAATGAAATGTATCTATTTTTTCCTCATTTCACTGCTATTTTTATGTGACCTTTAGAAGTGGCTTGAGTGCACATGTTTATGTCTGTGTGTGCAGAGATAGAGAAACATATGGACAGTGAGAAAATCAAACCTTCAGAGTATCTTCCCATTTTTATCTAGAAGTCAGATGATTTCTTTTAAAATTCAGGGATATATTTAGAATAATTCTAAAATCACAGCATCATTAGTTTTAACTTGACATATACTAAAAAATGCCTTCCCTGCTACTAGAGAGGTTGGCCTTGCTGACATAATTCATCGAAGTAAAATTGCTTTAATACTTTACTTTGGTCAGATTCTTGAGTCACAGAAATTTAGGTGCACACCCTATTTATCTTTATACATCCTATAACCAATAGCATCTTTTATGGCTTAGGAAAATGGAATTTCTCACTAAAAACATAGAATTCCTGTGTTCTAGATCTTGGCCTTCCAGCTTGACCAGCTGGTCTCTTTGGCTTCTACTTTGAATCTGTGACTTGCCATAACAGAGTCTATGAGTCTAAGACATCTTCAAGGCTGAGGACTATCTTGACACATAGCGAAGATTCAAAAGTGAACAAGAAAAACAATCTGAGTTACTGGTTGGTAACCACAAATATTTTCCTGAGCTTTATTCTAATACAGTCAATATGAAAATTGTATAGGCCTTCAGAATGTGTTCAGACATTTTGGAAAGAACTCAGTCCTTCCCAGATAAATGTCCCTGTTTATGAATAGAGACAAAAAGTGACAATTTTTCTCATTAATCTCATCTTCTTCCCTACCTGCAAACCTTCGGGGAGATTTATGACCTCCATTTGCCTAAATAAGAAACTAAAAGTCAGAGAAATTCAATAATTTGCTCAAGTTCATGCTAGTTAACAAATGGGTGAACAAGGATTTAATCCAAGAGTAGCAAATTCTACAGAGATCAATTTCTTTCTTCTCTATTTTGCCACCTGACATTGCTATGTTAACATGTATAGTAAGAGAATGCAGCTCTTCAAGGACAGGGAATGATTTCTGTTCATCATTATATCACTAGTGCTGGCACAGGAATGAATACAAATCTATCCTATGAAGCAACCTATTTTTGACAACACATAGCTTCCCAGCCCATATAGAATTGAGTGCTGGGCAATGTTTGATGGTCAAGACCACTGGACCAAGTCCATCCACAGCAGCCTTACCTGCACTCCACTTTGTGTACACATAGTATCATTTCTTGATGTGACATGGGAAGCACCACACAACTTGCTAGTGTTGCTAATGTTGTGAAGGCAAATCAGGTGCTGTGAACAGTCTGAGTTCTAGGATGGGAAGAAAGGAGCTCTTCACTATTCAAGTTTTGATAGTCACAGGCCTGGCCACAGTTGAAATGGAAACCAAGACAACAAATGAGCACCATAATAATGGATTGCCTCAATCAGGAATGGAAGCAGGGGTCCTTTGCAAAAAAGGAAGGAATCCCTGCACCAAAAGCAGAGAAGGAGGAAATAGGATCATGGCTCAGAGGTGTGGAAGGGACAGAAAGGGGCACAATTTGAATCCTTAGAGAAGGATTCAAAAGGTTTTGCCTTAGTGGTATGGAAAACCATATTGTATTTTAACAAAATTTCAAAGCTTTTTATATCATTCCTTATTGTAGCAATAGTGGTCATTTTTTTCAAAGTACTCTCCTTCACTTCAAATGTGTTTATCCCATTGCTCTTGCCACTTTGTGTAGCAGTTCTGGAAGTCCTTTTTCATGAATGTCTTTAGTTGTGCTGTTGTGGCTGCTTCAATGTCCTAAATCAATTCAAAATACTGGCTTTTCATGGTTTTTTTTATTTTGGTGAAGAGGCAAAAGTCATACAGTGCCAGATGCAGTGAATAAGGTGGATGAGGACACACTTTGATACTTTTATTTGACATAAATTGCTGTAAACATTTTGAATGCATTCAGGACACAGTGGTACCCAAAAGACTCCTAAGACAGGATTTCCAAACTGTTTCAGAAAGCAGCAAGTGTTTTCCAAGTGAGGGGTGGTATTTTGAGGGGGATTAATGGTAATACGTTCTTTACTGTAATAGATTTCTTATACATCAAAAACCTGAATTTCAGAGAAGCTCAATACTTTGCCAATGTTATATACCTGGTGCAGCGTGGCCAGCACTCAACCCCAGGCCACCTGATTCTACAGCTCACACTCTTCCCATCATGCCTTGCTGCTGCCACCCACGTTAGCCCTTTCTGAGAGGCAGATGATTTCCTTCATTTTTCTTAACAAACAACTCCATAATAATAATTTTTTTTTAAAAGTGTGGCAAAGACTTTCCTAACTTTCAAAGCTCTGTTCTACCTTAACCAATTAAAGATAGAAGAGAGCTTTAAAAATGCCAGTGCAGATCCTAAATGCCAGGGGCTTTGTTGGGGCTTTCAGGCCCCACAGTGAAGACTACCCTGAGCTTCTGTTTCCCATAGCAGCCACTTACTCAGGATTTCAAGAGGACCAGAGAACCCTGTTCTTAGGAGAAGCCTGCAGAGCCCCAACCTGGTGGGGTAGTAGGAAAAGTGCTTCACAACAAAATAATCTCCTGTGAAATCTCCAGATTGCAAAAAGTAGTGGGCGTTATGCTTCCAAAAGAATGTCCATGATTTTTTTTTTTTTATAAAACATGCAAAGCAGAAAAAAAGGAAATAAGAAAGCCTATTTATTTGGAAGAACCATGAATTGCCTCAGAAGGATTTGAGCAATGAATTGAGTCTCTAACAGGAGACTAAGAAAAGAAAAACAAATTTCCCAACTAAATTTGGTGGATAATTAAAAGCATATATGAATGACTAGACCCCTGAGCCACCAGCCCCCTACAGTTATGTAACTATAAACCTCAGAAAGCCAGCCAGAAAAAAAGATGGTTTGAGACAGCAGTCTTTTTTGTCCTTTGTGGCTCTGAGACAAAGCCAACCAAGAGCCACCTGAAGAGTCAGTTTGGAAATCATGCAGCTCACGTGCGTCGGAGAGAAGCCGGGCACTGATACTAGAAGGAGGGTGGAAAATCATGGAGCCTGACAGCTATGGGAATTGTTATGTAGTTTTTCTCTTGTCAGTTTTAAGCTTGCTTCTTTGCCTACAAAGGCAGATCAAAATATATGGGGAATGTTTTCATTTTTAAAATGTATTACAAGCCAAAAACATATTGTTATTAATTCCCCTCAAAATATTCCCTGTCAGTCTAAACACTTAGCGTATCGCTCTTGCCTCTCTCTGAAACGGTTCCAGGAGTCCTCTTTTGTATCTTTGAAGTGTGATTTTTTTTAAATGGTGAATGCTGCTACCAAGTGCCACTCAGCAAAGACAGGTTCGCAAAAACATCACATTGTTCTCATCAACCTTTTTTACCAGATCTGTCACATTTTGACTTCTGGCTTTTCTGCAAAGTCAAAATAACCATGAAAGCCAAGTATGGTGGCACATACCTATAATCCTCAAAGGCTGAAGCCAGAGAATCATGGAGAATTGCAGGCCAGACTAGGCTACAAAGTAAAAACCTGCATAAAGAAAAAGTCCCCCCAAAGTAATAATAATAATAACCATGAAAGGTAAATGTTGTGTTTCTGTTTGGTGTTTTTTTTTTTTTTTGAGACGGGGTTGTTACTATGTAATTTAGGCTGACCTTGAACTCACTGTGTAGCCCAAACTGGCCTTGACCTCGCAGGGATCCTCCTGTCTCAGCTTCCCATGTGCTGGCATTACAGGCATGCACCATCACACCCAACTAGAAAGGTAAACATTGACTCAAGGCAGCCACAACAGAGCAACTAAAGACACAATAGAAGACTTGCAGAACTGTTTCACAAAGTGGCAAGAACCATAGGATAAATGTGTTAAAGCGGAGTGTAGTATGGGAGTAATGGCAATGTTTGTGGTAATAAAGTTTTAAAAGAATTCCTGATATTTTTTTAACACACCTTGTATACCTGAGCACAATCCATTCTGGCATGTTATGAGAACAGCCACCTCATATTATGAAAGCCGGCATGACAGGCTTCCCCAGCAGAACCAAGAGCTCACCATCTTCCCCTGCAGTTCTCCATTTGTGCGTTGGCATCAGTTCTCAGCTGGGCTTCCATACCCAGACCCACACTGATTCAGTTCGGCTGGGAGCTGCACGCTGACCGTTCATCCACCACAGGAGGAAAATAATTATGATCCGTTTCTCCGCCAAAAATTGTAACACTTCTGGGGCCCTTCTGCATGTGGGGAAACGGGCCACCCTTCCTGTTACTTTCTTTATGCCTTACTCTGCTTCGCACCCACCCCCATCCCCATTTACTCAACAGTTCATCCAAATCGACAAATTTTTGCTTTTTGATTCTGCTCATCTCTACTGAGATGATCTGGCCAACGAGATTTTAAACAGCAATCTCTCTTTTCTTAGCAGGTTTTTGAATGTCAAATGTTTTGCTGAGATAAGACAAATAACATTAGGAAAACAACAGGCATCCAGAGCCTCAGGAATCTAGTTCGCATCTTTTTTTTTCTAAATTAACAATACAGTTTTCATAAAGTCCAAAACCCAAGCCACTCTAATATTCTTGGCACACTATTTGCTCTCAATAGCTTCAAGCTTGCTTTTAAATCCTTTGTAATCCTGCTGGAAATCATTAAACAGTGACTCATGGAAGCTCTCTGATGCCTCCAATAATGATTTTACCATCCACACTGGGAATGTTTAAAAGTTCCATTAACAACTTTAGTCCGTTGCTGAGATTACTTCTTGGGAGGGCATCAATTTTTCCCTTACTCTATTCCCTTGAGGAGCCACAGGCCAGTGGGTTCCTGGCCCTCAAAGCCCTCCTCGGGGCCACTTCTATAGTCTGATAAACCAAGGTGTCTCTTGAAAACACTCATTGCTGTTACTTCTGCCCCTCCATACTCCCTGGAATTCATTATAAAATGCCCCTGCCCTCCCTTTTTATGAATCTCCTGCTTTCAGAGCTTCAAGAAAGGTCACCCTCAGCTCGAAGTCGGAGCTCATGCTGGGGAACTGGGCTGCTTAAACCTAGGTCTGCATGTGTATCTGGGTAAGTAATTCTGAAAATATATAGTACTGTTACGCCAATTGGAATATTAGTAGAAATGAGCATTTGAAAAAATTAGCCAGATTTCTTTGCAAGTTTTTGGCATATCTTCATCTTCTTTATCAACTATTATCATCTTCCTGCTTTTGACCCAGAGGAAGAGGCAACCCTATTCCCTTCCATGATCCCTCCCACTGGGTCTGCATTCAAGCCTTCCACCCTGCAAACACCACACCATCATCTTCTCTGCATTTCAGTTGCTTGGACCTGTGCTGTCAGCCTTCTGACAAAGTCAAGATTTGCTATTCTCATGGTAAACTTTCAATCTATCTGCTAATCATACCAGCCGCCTCTCTACCTTTCACACCCCTGCTTCTGGGCCTTCTATCCATAACCGAGCCTTCTGTCATTTATCTTCAGCCATCATCCCCTGCACTGAACTAAGTACAAATCAAATGACCTTTCCTCAGTCAGTTCCTACTTGTCCTTTTAGCAACATTTGTACTACTTGATAAATGTTCCCTACATTAAATGACTTCCTTGATTTCTAAGGCAGAATCTTCTCCTAATCCTTCTAGTTTTCTGTCTGCTGTTTCCTAGTTCCTTCCAAATGATCCTCTTCCTCTACTTGATCCTCAAGTGTTAGCTTCTTTTCTTAATTCTAAACTCTCCCTGGCAACAGTCACTTTTCCTGCCCATCTTACTGGGCATCTCACACTGGATGTTCCACAGGCTTTTTAACATAACACTTCCCAAAACAAACTTATTTTCTTCCTGACCACAGCCTCTTGCTCATTCTGCATTCATTTTAGAATACCATTGTCTCCTCTGTTTTCATTCCCTCCTTTTTATAGTATGCAATAAAGGTTTTATATGAGCACATAGATACCCCACTGCAGACTACATTTCCCAGCTTCCCTTGCAAGTAGATGTGGTCATATTATCACCAGATGTGGAGTTGGAGCTTCAATTTAAACCACCCACATGGTAGATTGTCTTCTGTCACAGAAAAATATAATTTTCAAGATGCATGAAGGGTGTAAAAAAGTTTATTGCCAGAATTTTAAAAGTACACACTCAGAGAGAATTGAATACAGGACCTCAAGAGAGAAGTGCATTACGATCTGGGGTTGGGCTTTTATTTGATCTTGAAGTCATCCTCAAGATGGGTGATTTAGGATATGCACTCTGACCTATTTGGAGGGCCAGGTTAGAATATAAACTGAATGTCTTTGAAGTTTAGAGATATGCTACCCACTCATACTGCTGCATTTTGAGAATGGAGGGCTCTGGGAGGAGAACAACTGACAATGGAAAAGCCCTTGCCAATTTATAGACTTACTGTGTCTCTAAGATCCTTAGCTTTTTAAAGTAGGTTCCCTGCAAGAGAAAAAGGCACTATAAACTTAGCTAACTTTCATGTCCTGAAGCAGAAGTTTTTTGTTTTTTGTCTTTTTGAGACAAGGTCTCACTATATACCTCAGACTGGCCTTGAGCTCACTTTGTAGCCCAGGCTGCGCTCAAACTGACAATGATCCTCCTGTTTTAGCCTCCCGAGTGCAGGGATTACAGGCGTGCACCACCACGCCCAGCTGGAAGTTTTTCCCTAAAAGTATAATTTTAAACTTAAAATTTTCCATGTCTCCTTTTTACCTATAGTTATTTCTTCTATCCTACCTACTATGACTAGATTATGACAAGTGGGATATGAGCAGAAATAGTGTAATTTTGGGTTCTCTATTAGCCAGTGTGAGTTCCATTATGTACAACTAGGAGCCTTGAATAACATACTAATCAAAACAAAAAGTAACATTTATGATCATCAGCTCACCCCAAATGCCTTCATCCCAATTCTAGGGTGTCCCATTCTTCCCTGTCAATGCCCTAATCTTTACTTGGGATAGCTGGGAAGACTGAATTCAAACTATATTGTAACTCAGTAACTCACACAGTTAGAGTCTGAGTGTGATTTTCAGTGCATAAATTCTTTGTTACAAATGATTTTAAATTTTTTCTAGGGCTTCAGAAATTTCTTGGAATTCTAGTCATCTACTGAGATGAGAATTTAAAACCTGAACCATTTCTTCTTTATGTTCTCAAAGGTACTTTGAAGCCAAGCCCACAGATCTTCTATTCTTCCTGTGCCTTCCAAAATTATTTCTTGCCATAGCCACTCCCAACGGCTTACATGGGGGATCATATAAGTACCTCTTCTACCAAGTTGACAAAAACTGTCAACGTCCAAACTTTCATAACAGCTATATTCTTATAACTCAGGGACACGTACAACCAGACCGACTGAGTGTTCTTAAAATTGAAATCAGGAAGTTAAAATTGCACTGATGATTTTTCCACTGCTGTGACTAAGTCTGAAGGTATTTTTCATACAAAAACAAAGACAGTTTTCCTAGTCTGGTTTATCCACCTGGTAGATACAAGGATTCAGCATCCCCTGCTGCTTTGGAAAGTTTGAAATGTTGAGTCATGCTCTTTCAGAGTACATTTGGATACTGTGACTCCTAAAGGAATAGACGTTGGTACACAATATGAAACATCAAAGAATTAAGACATGTCGTGTATAGGTGCCAACTATCCACAATGAATGTAATCATGATGTATCACAAACATACTAATAAAAAAACTCACAAAAGTGTCAAGCAAACAAACGTTGCTTTCAAGACACATGTGTCAGCAAGTCATTTGATCATAAACTTCCTTTTAGAAATCAGCTTGCTGCCACTTTACAGTAGGTTGTCTTCTTTCCTACAGCTCTAAAGCAAAACCTTCTGCAAGAAGATCTGAGAATCCCTGAGAAGGGATCCAAAGCTCTAGTAACAACTGATTATTGATGATTGTGACGTTTTCTAATCCTACCAGGAAACTCATCAATCAAACACTCTTGGAGGCTTTGGGAAGAAGAGCCAGAACAATGCAATAATGTTTCCATGAAAAAGGCCTTTTTGGAAAACAAGATATTTATGGCCATTTTACTAGTTTCAAAGCATTGTCTCCAACAGTCTGCTCCCTGGAAATAGATTCTGAATGACTCTTCCTCATACCCTAAGCTCCCCAACTGCTGGATTATTTAGTTCCCTAATTATGTTTTGTTTGCTCAAAACCCTGTACCTTTGTCCTATTGGTCTATCTTCCTGGGACATCCTGCACTCACCCATCCTGTAAGTCTCCACTGCACTTCCTTTTGGATGTTTTCTCTGACTGCCTCCCCTGAAACCTCAGCACCCTGGCATATCTTTACCCTAGCATTTATTATGCTATATTATTATGTAATTCACAGTTTATAAGAAGGAAAGTTTTGTGTTTTTATGTATTATTATAATGCCTAGCACATTGCTGGCCATGTAAGGCGACCCTAAAGAACAATCAAGTAAACGAATTAATCATTCATGGGTGGTAGGAATGTTGTACCCTCTGTGATTCAGCACAAACAGCACAGCTAGTCTTATTCAAGCCGTGGCTCTGTAACTTACAGACTCAGCTGTCTCATCTGTAAAATGAGAATTGTAATTCTACAGGGTGGTTGATACAGTAAATAAGAAAGATGATGTAGGTCAAAGTGCTTAGCCAGATTTCTAGTAACTACTTAATAGATGCTATTCACGTGTTATTTCAGCATGAGCATTAACATCAATATACAATTTGCTTCTGCACTGAAAAAAAGGCTTAGTTGCATTGCAGGTAAGACGAGATGCTTCCTTTTTGTTCTAAGTGACTCAGTCTAAAGGAAATGACTTCTCAAACACAATGTAACTCCTGTGCTCTGTTACTGACTGGGTTCCCTGCCCCACCCCTGCCCTTTGTGGCTCACCTAAATGTTTCTTATCCATAACTACACTTCATTCCAAAGGACAAGCAGTCTCAGGCCCCCCAAAAAGGGGTTAGACAAAACTATCACGTATTGGTCTTTGATTTATGACCTATACATTTAAAGTTCATATGGGTAAAAAATGGTTTTGGCAGTATGGGAATTGAACCTAGGTACTTTGCACTGAGTTCTCTTTTAGCCGGGTTGGTGTTTGTTTATGAGGCTGTATCCCATAAGTTGCACAGGTTGGGCGCCAGTTTAGGATCTTCCTGCTTCAGTGCTTCACAGTGCTAAGATTGCCAGCACATGCCAACATACCTCATTATGGGAAAATCTTTATGTGCTCTGCACTCCAGCCTCATAAATTGAATAGCATGGGGCCTGTATTGGGCCCTCAATAAATATTTCTTGAATGAATATATTCATGAGTGATCCCACTAATGATGTTCAAAATTCGACAGTGAGCATATTTTTCAGTTCCTTTCATAAATTAATTTTAGAAACCCTTGAAAAAATAGTCCGAGTATATCAAAGGGTATAAACTTTCACTTAAAGGTAAGTTCTGTGAGTTTAATGTACAACCTAATGACTACAGTTAATATTGTATCACGTACTTGAAATTTTCTAAGAAAATACTCCTTAAGTGTTCACATCTCTCTCTGTCTCACACACACCCACACACACACACACACACACACGCACACACGCTAATGAAATGGTAACTAGGTGAAGTGATGGATGTATTAATTAGTTTGACAGTGATAATTATTTCACAATGTATATATATTAACTAATCAGATTGTACACCTTAAACACAATTTTGTAAATTATACCTCAATAAGACAAGAAATAATAATTTGAGTAGATTTTAAATAAGAACTGCCACAATAATAGCTCTTCAAAAGCTTGTTCTATCAAGCTGAGGACAAAATGTTGCTTAGGTTGAAAAAAACCACATGAATATTGAAGATCTCCTCCCTAGTAGACAATATTGCCTTTACAAAATTGTAAGAAATAAAGTGAACACCTGTCCTCTTAAGCTGCTCTGCTGTTTCCACAGAAAACCCAGCTAACCACAACCATAATGTTTTTGATAGTCACCAAACACTCATTGCTTCCAAAATGTTACCCACAATGAAATTTTCTGTGTTCAGATGTAGTCTGCCTCCAAAACATCACAGATTTGAGAACAAACAAATAAGCCCAGGCTTCCCACAGTAGGTAAGAAAGACAAAAACTCCTTCACCCCTTCTTTGGTATAGGAGAGAAGTTGACTTTTGCCTCCAATCACCAGGGTGTTTCACTGACTCAACCTTGTAATTTAAGAGCCTTTTCTGTATCATGATTGTCAAGTTCCAAGAAACAGGTTTCAATACAATTTAACAGTGTTATACACTGTTATTTCCCTTGATCTTATATAGAGGAATTATGATCTCTGAACCCAAGAGGCAACTGAGTATAGCAGTGGGCCCCCACTGTGTGCCCAACCTCGCATCTACATTGTTTCCCATCCAGAAGGGGCAGATACTATGCCTAAAAGGCAGTTTATTGTGTTACAGGAGCAAAGTGCTTTGAGGCACAATGCTTAGATGAAAGACTATATAAACCCAAGTCCAGAATCATTACCTCTGTCAACTCCCTTTCCTTGCCACAAACTGTAAAAGGCATTTACACCTTCTGAGTCATGGATCCACTCCTGCGTTTCAATTCATTGCTCTGAATGAGTCCTAATCAGTCATGTTTTGAAGGGTGTAGTCAAGTCGTTAGATCTGACTAATGAACTTTTTAAAATCATACACACCATTTACTATAAGCAACACAAGTCCCACACAGTTAAATTGCATGTCATTTAGTCTTCCAGGCAAACAAGAACCTAGAAGAGATGGGCTCCAGCTCTGAAGCAGTCACTTAAAAGTTTATTCTGTAATCTTCTTTCAGTTAACATTCAGGCAAGAGCAAACAGCCATGCAAGTCATTCAAGGCTGTCCAGCAGGCTGAAAGCTGGTAGGTGAGAACACAAAATATATGATTTTCACACCTTCAACAGAAAGCATTTACATTTTTGCAATGTTGTATCCACTGTGCATAAATAAAATATCTCTGCGCATCTCAGTTACCAAGAATATAAGCAAACTTTATCTTAATTTGAAAAATATTCTTCAAAGTGTACCCTATATGAAATTCATCCTCATCTGAGTGAAAAATCATGAATCAGGTACTGTGGTGCCCACAAAGTGTGTTCACCATCAGACCTTCCTCTAGCAGCTCCCATTCTAATAGGAGATAAACACAATACAAGGCAAAATAGAATGAGTGTCTGCTGGAGCTATCAGCAGATGTTCTTAACGGTGATAAGCAGAATAGAGAAAATGACAAACAGGAAGTGGACTTCAAGGATGAAAGGGATTGTGATGGAGAGAGAGCAAAGATGATGGCATTCCAGTGAGATGGACGAACAGCAAAAATGGTGGGATGCATGAAACGCTTACAAACAGAAACTACTTCATTACATCAATTCCAAAATCCTACTTACATTTCCTTCCTACACTAAGAGCACAAGGGTTTGGAGATGACAGAAGCACAATAATTGTTCTTAACCTTCAGGACTCTAAAAATACAGGAAGAATCTCTCACCACCTTTCAGTCATTGTCAGAAGAAGCCATAGAATGTCTTTATCACTCTGTAGCCAAACCATAGAAATAAATGGTCTTACTGGCCTCCAGACCATTGGCTCACATTTCCAATCAAGTAACACTTTATTAATTTTACTAAAAGCTGCTTTTCTTCAAATAACAACTCATGGAGTGGAGAACTTTCAAAATCCTCTAGAACCTCCTGTCATTGACAAAACAAAGCCTCTAGACTCTGCAACCAGCATCTCAAGTCTCTCCATGCTCTGATCTCAAATACTTAATTTTGGTCTTAATTTTCTTAATTTTTGCTATTTTGCACGCAGAATATTAGGATCCCATCACTAAGACACTCTACAGAGCCCCAGGATTTAAAAAGAAGAAAACTCTAATGATCAGTGAGAGACAAGGAAGGAGGTGATACCACTTCTAACAATAAAACTTGAATGGAGAGGAGAGACTAGGAAAAGAGAAACAGGAGAAGGAAGAGGAGGGAGGAGAAGGAAGAGGAGGGGAGGAGAGGGGAGGAGAGAGGGAAAGAGAAGAGGAAAAGGAGAGGAGAGCAGAGGAGAGGAGAGGAGAGGAGAGGAGAGAGAAAAAGAATCAGAGAATTTTGGTAGGAAAGATTTTCTGATGAAAGAAAATAATGTTATTTGGTCTTTATGAAAATTATGGTTTGAATTTGAATTTTAAAAGTAAAAATGTAGTAAGATTTTTAATTCACAATATTTGAGCTAATGAGCCTCTTCCAAATCTCTTCAAAACAATCACTTATTTTTTTCAGTAAATATGTGTGTCACACTCTTGCAGATGTTCTAAGTCCTCAGAGACACAATAGTGAACATGACACATGTGGCCCTACAGAGTTTATTATAAACTAAAATGGTAATACTAAAATGAAGTGGTTTGCCCAGAAGGTCCATCTATGCTTTGCACTCATGTATCCACAGTACAGTTCCAAGGAGGAGATTCTTGATAACTAGGTAAGGCAAGAAAAAGCAGACTCTCCTAGATTTCATTGTTGGGTTGCCCATCTGCCAAGTTTCCCTTGTTCTTCTGAAGTCAGTGATGTCTATATATACTGTTAAAATTTCAAAGAAGAATGACTTCATCTGTCTTATTAATGTTCCTGTTCCTTCTATTGTATAAAATTGTTTTCAATCCCTTTCTGAGATACTTTCAATTTTGCATTTAAACAAGAGTAATGTATCCAACCTCCACAAAACTTTCAGCTTTGCAGAAATGGACTATTTTAGGTAAGATCTGTTTGCTTGAAAATAATAGAAAGCAACTTAAGCTAGTTTAATTTAAATAGGAAAGTGATTCTAAGATTACAAGGTAATGTACAAAACCCTAAAGTATGAAAGCAACCAAGGCTCAGAAGGCTCTAGAACCAAGACGTGGAGAGCCATTGGGAGCAAGGGTGGTACTCCCTTACCACTTCTCCTTGGTTCTCTCAGCACACCCACCTCTTTCTCTGTTGTTTTCAGACGAGTGCACTCCCACTACTTGAGTTTTCACCAGTTTGGTCTGAGTCATAGAAAAAGATGTACTGGTTGCCATTGAATCCAATACCAAACTCCTGAGAGCAAGAACTGAATTGGCTCTGAGAGACACTGCAAGCTAGAAGGGTCATCCAAAAGATATTTGCTTACACCAAAAAAAAAAAAATTGTACAGAGATTCTACAATCTCCTCGCACCAACAAATGTATCTTTCAAGATTCAGTAAGTTACAAGTTCCTTTACCAGAAAGCAATGGAAAAGAAATCCAAATTTTAAGTAACTCTAGAGTAGCAGTTCTCAAACTCTTTGGTCTTGTTATGGTTTAGGTAAAGAATGTCCCCCAAAACCATCCTTTCCCTGAGAGGCAGGGCTTTTGGATGAGATGGATCATGGGAGCATTATAGCTGGCTTGCTGATGGGAAGGTGGAGTGTGGTGTGAAGAGGTGGGTCCTTGGGTGGGGCATGACCTAGAGGACTGTAACCCCTCTCCAGCCCTCCCTTCTCTCTCTGTTTTTGGATGCTATAATATAAGCAGCTTTCCTCAGCCAGATCTTTCCACCATGCTGTTTTCATCTTGCAGCCACCTGACAATGGCTGTAACCATGAACTAAAATAAACCTCTCCTCCTCTAAATTGTAAGTACCAGATACTGTATCTCAGGGATGAGAAAGTGACTAAGACAAGTTTCAAGTTCCCCAAGACTCTTGAAAGTTGTTAGCAAACTTCCATGAGTTTTGTTCATCTATTGACATTCATCATAGTAAACATTAAAACTAAGAAACATTTACTATAAGCCAAGCATATTGGCACATACTTCTGATGCCAGCACTTAGGAGGCTGAGGCAGGGGGATCACAAATTCAAGGCCAGCATAAGCTACACAGTAAGTTCAAAGCTAGCTGGACTACATAGCAAGACCCTGTCTCAAAAACCAAAATGAAACAAAATTTATTAAATCATTTAAAAATAAAAAGTAGAGTTATTGAACAATATATATTTTTTGGAAAAAAAATCATTATATTTTCCAAAACAAAAAAATTACTTAGTGAAAAAAGCAATATTGTTTTAAACTGTTGTAAATCGCTTTTAATTCTAACTTTGTAAACTTAAGGAATAGTCTCACATCGCCTACTTTCAGTCATCTACATGTGATACCTTTCATTAAACTCTACTGTGCACTCTAGAGAACTGACAGGAACAGAAGCAAATGATGTCTTCATGTTATGATCGCATCAATCCCAGAAAGAATCTTCCTCCAGAAGTTTCCAGACCACACTTTGCAAACTGAAGATTACTTGCCACTTTCAAGAAATAAGATGTTTAAATTAAATAAAGCAACTTTGCTCTTATAAGAGTAGTTTCTATCTCCATATAAACTAATTTAAAAAGTTTGGCAAGTACATTATCTTGTTATTTTGATTAATTTCACTAATTTATGAATCAATTGATAAATCTGAGTGATAAATATGACATAGCAATTACTAAAAAGAGCTTTGAAGAGGAAAGGACCTGGAATTAAAACCTGACTCCTCTGCAAATTAGCTGTGTGACTTCAGGCAAGTCTTCCAAGTTTCAATGTTTTAAATAGGCATGGTAGTATCATACTTATGGGGTATGAGGATTGTATGGGACAGTATAATAAAATGTTTTGCATAATAACTCACATATAATGATCATTCAGTATGTTTGCTGTTGTTATTATGCTTCACTGTTTAGCATATCTGTGCTCACAGTCATCAAAGATGAATCCCCCTTATGCTTGGAATACTATTCCTATAAGTAATGACTTGTGTCTTGTAGTCTGGGTATCTATAACCCCAAAGGAAAACATACCAGGCAACTACACCTCTAAGATGGCTACTGGGCACACATTATAATGGCTAAGTGTTCTGGGGGATGGATTGAGGAGGAAATCTGAACTTCATCCATGTGGCTTAGAAAGTGATAAAAATCAGTCTCACAGAGATGTTCTGGGGAATCTTAAGTGGGGCTGACTGGGAAAATTAAAATATAGTCATATTAGATCTATTTCAACATTTTGTAACTGATCAAAGATTTGCTTCTTGAAACATCAAGTGAAGTTTCTCTTCTGATTTAAATAAAAATGAAACTTTATCATTAGTTACTAACAAATCCAATACAGTCCTATCTAAATTTTATTCTTCTTTCCTTCATTCTGTTCCAAATCAACAGAAAAAAGAAGAGGAAATTAAGATCTCTCATATAGCCTTTGAGCTCCATCAAATCCCAATAAGAAGTTGAGAAAATGCCCTTGGCTTACCTACAAGCATTCTTCACCACCATCTTCCATCTTTATTTGAAAATACAAAAGTTAATGTTCTTTACAAATGAAACAGAAAAGTATTTCCTTAAAGCCCAGGCTAGGTGGCTACAAACAACAAATGTCTTCACCACAGGCAATACATTTGCCTGAAAAAGGAAGGAAAAAGGATACAAAAGGCAGTAATAAGTTTTATCCAGGTCCACAGCATTCTGTCAAACTTTGACCCAGTTCTGAGACTTAACATGCCAGGATGAAAAGCCAGGAAATAACTCAGTTATTGAGATAGTTATGATCATTAATTTCAATAATGGCTTTTTCCCCACTTACTTTTTCTCTTAATACTCCTTCTCGTAAGCTTCATCAGGAAACATTTAGAATCTTTCTCACTCTCTACTCTCCAAAACAAACAACTAATATCGAGTACCCTTGGCTTGACTTTATGAGGAAACAGAACATCAATCCAGAATTACATAAACTTAAAGAGCATTTTGAAAAAGATTTAATCAGCAGCTTAACAAAGGACCCACTTATCAGAAGCCCAGCTGAGTCTTGATTGTCTGTCTTATGAGTACAGCAAGAAAAATAAAAGACAGAGACAAGTATAGTAAAGCATCAATGGCTGGGAAGTCAATATCTCCAGATGCATCCTCCCCCACTCCCAAAGTAGCCCCTATTTATTGGTCATATACAGTGATAGGTAGGGCTAGAAAAAGATTACAGTTCAGCAGAAGACTCAGACTCAAAAGGACATAGATGAGCATATGCTAAGAAGGATCTCGTTCTGGAATATAACCCTGGGATGACTCAAGAGCATGTAGATGATCGTATGGTAAGAGTCAATGGGAAATCCTGAATAAGAGGTATTAATAATATCAAGCCTCCGTTTTATCCCATAGGGAAGTATGCAAAATTAGCCATTGTGAATTTGTGGTCCCCAACACACAATGACAAGCCAGTTAGATTAATTTTCATGTTTAGCTCAAATAACAAAATGTGTGTTCATAATTTTTATCTTTCATAGAGCCAAGAAAGATTGACATTGGTTGTTATTGGCCATCTAGCCTGTATTTTTTTTGAGACAGGGTCTCACTATGTAATGTAGGCTGGCCTCAAACTCATGGTGAACCTCCTGCCTCAGCCTCCCAAGTGCTGAGATTATAAGAGTGCACCACCATGCCCAGTTTTTCAGCCTATACTTAAAAGAAGAACACTGCTCTTTCATTTAAATTTTTAAAAATACTGGTATAGAGTTCATAAAATTAAATAACATATAGAGCTGGACATGGTGGTGCATGCCTGTAATCCCAGCACTTGGGAGGCTGAGGCTAGAGGATTGTTGCAAATTCGAGACCAGCCAGGGCTACAAAGTGAGGTCAAGGCCAGCCTGAACTGCATAGCATGACCCTGTCCCAAAAAAAGGACAAAAAAAATTAAATAACATGTATTTGAGTCCTCAAAAAATTATTTTACCTTCTTTATTAACAATGATTATGTAGTTGTATATGATAATATTCATTTGATTATTTTATGCTAACTATGAAGAAAAGCTTTAGAAAAAATACTAAAGATTTTATAAAATATAAAATATAAGATTTTATAAAATATAATTATTAATAGACAATATCTTGGGAGAGGGGATTATTAAGAAGTGTCATAATTAAGAGCAAGGTATCTAGAACTGCCCACAAATCTTGGGTACTTGTCACCAAAGTAAGTTTCTAAGCACCATATACCTCAGGATTTGATTCTGATTGGTCCAAGAAGATTTTCATCATTTTCTTGTCCTGCATCCCAATAATAATAATAAACCGTGAATACCCACATGGTCATCAGTCAAATGAAATGACAAGTTGACAAAAAGAAGCATTATGGCTTTTATAAGATGTTGCTACATAAAACAGAGAAAGCTATAGACTTTTTAAAAATCCATGAACTCTTATTTCTGGTCTGTACCAAAAATAAAAAGGAGAATCCTTCCAAGATCGTGTCGTGAAGTAATGAAAATTCTCTATTTTTTCCACCCAACTCTACTTTTTTTATCATAGTTTCCTCTAAACTTTAAAATCTATTTCTGTGCCCATATTTTGAACAAATTAATATAAAGAGGACTCTGGAGGATGACGTTTAGAGGTAGGCAAAGAAGACAAGTTACCATTTTCTGTGAAAATAGAAAGGAATAACTTAAAGAAGCTCCTCACAGAGTTTCAGTGATTCTAAGCTTACCTGTAAAAACTATCCAATTTCCAAAGAACTATTAGCCTTAGATCTTTGTAACTACAACCCATTTATTAAAATTGAGAATTTAAAATTACTGCACCTTTATTATTTCTATTAACTATTTTTCAAAATTTTAGAAACATTTCTGGTGTTGAATTAAATATTTATCACTCATTATATGACAGTATTTTAACAAAACAGATAGGAAATCAAGACATGAAAATATTAAGCAAAGTTAGATGACACATTTCCATTTCTAGTGCTGAAAGAGTAGCTCATACTAGACCAATCCTCTCAAAGTAATAATTTTAAACTCTGAACAAAACACATGCACAAACATCTGAAGTCACATGACAGTGATAAAAATTAGGCCAAAACTGGAGATGGCCAATATTGAGAAGAAGGATATGACACTGGATAATTACCCATTTTTTTCATATCCTATGGCTGAGAGCAATTCCAATCAATGCCATTATAAGGAGATAGCTAAAACCGAAACATGCCTAAGACATCAGGAGACAAAATTTAGGTCAACAATAGCAGGCAAGTGAAGGAGAGAGCCACAGAAGCGAGCCCCAAATACTACACATAAACTCAGCCCAAATCTCTGGCTAACTTCTAAACTATGCATATGTTGGATAGATACCAAGAAACCTCATTAAGACTAATCGACCTAAGAGATTTCAGTACTCATCACAGAGGAAATAGAGTTTGGAGTTTGAGATCAGCCTGCTAAAACAAATAAACAAAAAGCAGTATTATTCAGAATCATAACAGAATCCAGAGTCTGAAATATATCACACAATATGCATGACATATTTAACTACTAGATATAAGAAAAAAACTAGAAGAAATTACAAGCAACAGAGACCATCAAACAAATGCTCTAAAGCAGGGGAACAGTTATGCTTAAATATATAAAACAGATATGATGAATCAGTGGATAGAAAAATCAAAGAAGTAGAAAGTATTTTTAAGTAGAAATACTAGAATTAAAAGGTAGTATCTTAAATAAAAATTAACTCATGGCTTTAAGAGATTGAGAATAACAAAATAAGAGTTAACATGAACATAGGTCAAGAGAATTATCTAAAGACAGAAAAACTTAAAAAAGCCTCAGGGATCTGTAAGAAAATATGGAATAATAATTATAACAACACAAGTAATTATAAACCCAGGTAGGGAGAAAACACAAGGAATAGAACATTAAAAAATCTTTTTTATAATTCTTCATATAATTTATAATTCTTCACCAAAATATTTGATAAAGGACATACATTTACAGATGTATGAACATTAAGTAGGATAAATAAAAAGAAACTATTCTGCATCTTAATTATATGTACCTTAATCAAAATAGTGAAATCCAAAGACAACATAAAAATCTCGAAAACATCAGAATAAAGCAACACATTATATACAAGAAACAAAGATGCAGATGAGAGCTGACTTCTCATCAGAAAAAAAAGAGGCCAGCAGTGTAGAACAATATTTATAAAATGCTCAAAGAAAAATTTTAAAACTCAGGACCAGGATTATATATTTACTGAAAATATCTTTCAAGATTGAAAGTCAAGTGCAGACATTTTCATATAAATAAAAACTAAGAATATTTGTTGTCAGCACCACAAGACACATTTAAGAAAGTTCTTCAGGCTAAAGGAAAATGATAGCAGATGGAAACTTGGCTGTCTCAAAGGAAACATCACAAATGGTCAAATTGTGGGTAAACATAAGAAACTTACCTTTCTTCTCTTATTTTCTTTGAAATAAAAATTATAATGTCATGTTGCAGAGCTTATAGAATGTGTATGCAACACATATGAAACTCATAGAATAAAGAAGAAATAGGGATAAATACACAGATAGCCAGTATAAATAAAACTCCTTGACAGTTTTTTTAAATGTGCAACTTACATTCAGTAAAGTGCACAAGTGTAAATGCAGCTTAATGAAATTACATGTGTTACCACTGAGATCCAAATTTAGAATATTCCAGTTCGCCTGAAACACTCCCTGTCCCTTCCCATTTGATGTTGCTCTTCTCATCTCTGTCACTACAGATTACTTTTTTTAAAAATCTGATCTGATGCCCAGTTTTTCTACATTTCCTTTTTCCTTCCTCTTCGGCCTCTGTTCTCTTTTTGGTTCCTTGAGGGCTGAATTGACACTTCTGTCAAAGGCTCCCTGGAAGAACATGTATATCTATTCCTCAGAGCTAGAAAATAGACTAATCAATTTCTGAAATAAGAAGCCTGGAACTTAGGAAGACAGAAGAAAGTGTAATCAGCAGATGAGTAGGGATCTTTTTGAACATGATCTGGCTATCAGCTGCATAGAATGAAAACAAACGCTATTTACTATTAAAACTCCACTTTCCCCAAGAAGCCTGGAAACAGCCAGAATTTACCCCCAGATGATCTCTAGGAGGACTTGCTTTTCCAACTTTCTGTGGTTTTTGCAGCCTTTGTGAGTGGGCTTCAAAGCTTTTCCCCAGGGCTATTCCAGCAGAGCTAAGTGCCTGCAGCGGCTGGAGACACCCTCACTCCAAGCCCCAGAACTTGTTAATGATGGTGGTGTTGGCCTTGAAAGCACATTGCTGATTAGGAGATGGTAGGTAGGGAAATGTAGCAAGCCCTGAAGATAAGTTAATTAATTACTGTGGGTGTGCAGTTACGCTAACATCAAAAGCCAGCAGCATGAAGGGCTCTTTGATCTCCAGTTCAGCACCCTTTTAAGTTACTCCCTTTATCCTGCCCAGAAAGTTCTTGCTTCTTTCTGCCTTGATTTTTGGGGAGAATTCTAGTAAGAGTGACCTCCAGTCGCTTCTACCCACCCAGTGGTAAGTAGAAAGTGAGTGAGAGCATCATTTTGAATATACGGTCTGCCCCTTGCCTGTTAACATTACTAAAAGGCTCATTTGCAGCTACATAAAATGGATTCATAGCTCTTCTTTTAAGAAAAGTCCATGTGCCATGATGAACAAGATTCTCAGCAGTATTATTAATAGGAGCCCAAAAGTAGAAACAACTGCAATTGATACAAGGGAATGAAACTCCCAACCTACTAGATGTCTGGTATGAGCTCGTGTTCTCTAAAATTGAAGAATGAATTTTAGGAACAATGGAGGTTAAGAGCAGAATATATTTACTGAGAGAAAGCAAGCTTCTGTTTGGGAGAGAGACAGAAGGGGTCCCGAATGGGTTGCCAAAGATTCTATTTTTTCGGAGACTTTTATACAGCAAAACCACGAGGTGAGATGGGTCTGAGATGGAGAAAGTATTGGAACTCACAGGCAGACGGGCATGAGGTGGAACAGACTGGTCAATCCATAAGATTAATTGTTCAGGTAAAATTGACTAAATCAGGGACAGATAGGGAAGCAGTCACATAGCATGTGGGCATGCTTAGAGAGCAGTGACTCTTTCTGCAGGGGGTTTGGATGGTGACTCCTGGCTTCCTCAAGGTGATCCATACCTATTTAGAATATCAATACTTGGGATGTGGCTACATTCATTTTTGTCTTTTGTCTTGAGATCTGACCCTCAGCAGAGGTGTCTGTCTCTTCCAAAGTTGCAAATTGTCTGGTTTTCTGTGTTAGGGTTTTCTGACACAATAGAGAAGCAAAAAGAAAGAAAAAGAACACCTTTATTGAGGATGTGGAGAGGAGCACACAACTCGTGGGGGTTCGGCTTTCTCCTCTGACCAGAGACAAACATGGTGGGAGGTTTTACGACCTCAAAGGCAAAGTTTGGGGTGGGCGTTTGTGATGCATGAGGAACTGATTGGAATTCTCTTTGCACATGGGAAAGGAAAGAGGAAGTTGTGATCAGGGCTAAAGGGGAAGGAGGAGGAAGTAGTCATCAGGGTAAGTGTCATTTTTGCTTTGGCCTTCTGCCATGTTAGACCACTGCCATCATGTCCAGCAATTTATACTAGGGCAGAAACCTTTCATTCTGTACTGGCTCCTTCAAGGGCCCAGCCCTGTCTGACTGCCTGAAACATTTCTAACTCAGCTGCCTATAACAAAATGTTCCACAAAAAATATAATGAACACATTGGTAGATGGGCAAACAAAAAATGGAATACTTTATATCCATAAAAACAGACAAGCTGCAGCTCTGTGCAACCATATTATACATCTAACATACAATATGGAAAGTAACCAGCAGCAAACTAATATTTGCTTTATGTTTCATTTATATAAATTTCACAATATGAAACACTAATTTATAGTGTTTCTAGATGAATAGTTAGGTGGCAAAAGCATAAAAAGTAGTAAGGAACCAAAGATGTTAAAATCAGAAAGTAGGGAATGGTGTGATCAGAAAAGGGCCTGTGGGGAAGGGTTGTGTTCTGGGAGTGAGAAATGGTCTATTCTTGATAGGTGATGGTTAAGAGGGTGTTCCCTTCATCCTCTTGTGTTTTCAGGTACTGTACCATATTTTGCAACTGGAAGAAAGAAAGAAAGAAAGAAAGAAAGAAAGAAAGAAAGAAAGAAAGAAAGAAAGAAAGAAAGAAAGAAAGAGAGAGGGAAAAGGGAAAGAAGAAAAGAAAAGAAAAGAAAAGAAGAGGATTTTAGAAAGGAGAAAAGCCTGATAATTTTAACACTTGCAAAGGGAAACTGTGGTTTCCAAAAAGAAAAAGTCTGTTCTGTTGCTGCAATGCTTAATAAAGCTGCAAATCCAGCCCAAACCCACAGACTGTCAGATTGACAAAGTGTGAGCATAATATAAGCAGTGGAGATGGAGCACTGAGTTATGTTTCACCATAAAAAAAAAATCTGTCTTAGCAGCCTACCCTTCCACCCAGTCAGTGCCCTCCCCCTCTCCCCTTTCCCCAGCTGCTCTGTGGTGCATTCTCAGCCAGTGGCTGCTTGGAAGGCCCATCTTGTGCAGACAAGTGTGGATGGTCTTGTCCTCCTTCACCTTTGATGATGTCAGAAATCCTGACAGAAGCAACAGTCTCCCTGGCACCAGAAGAGGAGGCTGTAGCGCTGGCTGGAGACAAATCCTTGCAGAGTATTTGCTTCTGACAGGGAAAGTGTTGTTCTGAGAGCCTCAGGTCCTTGCAAGGGCAGGATCTGCTGCTCAGCTTCCTAGGGTTGATGGCAGAGAATTCTTCCCAATTGTTATTGAGTTCGGGCTATGGTTTTACTTTCTTTCAGGGCCTTCCCTTGAGCTCCAGCACACCACAGATAAAACAAATCAGATAAATGCCACTGGTCCAAAAAGCCAGTTCTACAGCACCTGAACCAGACTGGTCCCCAAGAAGCTTTGACTTCCCAGCAGAGAGAGGAGAAGCGAATTCGTCCTCACCCTAGGACAGAGATAATGTTGGTTAATTCTGATAGTCTACCCCCTTCCATATGAAAAACACAAAGTCCCTTCTGCCCTTTCTTATTTTAATATCCAAATTAGAAATTATGAAATTCAAAAGAAGCAGAATAAGCTTTAATCTGAGAAGGGGCACTACTAACTGCAGGCAAATAAATCCACACAGAGACACACGTTACCCAGACATGATTGTGCCCTTGCGCCCTTAGCACTCTCTTCTGACACCACACACACTGCCTCACGTTGTGATCATTAGTACACTGACCATTTACCTTGTCGCTTCTGTTACCTGCCTATGGAATCCCATAGTACACAATCTATGACTATTGGAGTCATCATTTCTTCTCCCTGCCTAGCACAACACCTTGTTGCCACAAGTCCCTCTAAAAATGTTCACAGAAGGCCGTGGAGGGTAGTTCAATGCTAGACCACTTGCCTGGTATTCACAGAGCCCTGGGTTTGATGCCCAGAACTGAAAAAAGTTGGAATATAAATAAATAAATGTAGGAACGAAGGCAGAGAATACCTCTTAGAATACTGGATGCTTAATGTGCCTGATGTTCACAGTCTCTAAGGTATATGTTTTTTATCATTTCTTTACAGGTAAAGAAACTGAGGCTCAAAAGTTACACAGCTAATTAGGGGCAGAGCTCTCCTTGAATCTAGAACTGTCCCTCTGCAGATCCCTGCACTTCTTTCTCCATGAATGAGTAGATGATTGAGGTTGATACTCATGAGAGAAATTATCTTAGCACCCAGTGCTACTAGGGCTGCTTCCCAGCACCCTTCGTCTGAGTTGTGCAGGGCTTTTCCAATTTGTTGGCTAGTTCCTAATGGGACTGGAATTCACCCAAGACAATACAGAGATGATCTTGGTGTTCATTTATGAAATACACTCTCTGCTTACACAACCCCACCAGGGCTTACATACATGCCACTGCTTTACTGGTGTTTCCTCTGTCCCTGAGCTTTCTGCACTAGCCCAAGCCTGCTCCTTGGGATGCCTTCCCCATCTCTATCTGCTGATGCCTGCAAATCCTTTAGGACTCACCTCCTTAGGGAGCGCTGCTCCAGGCCTTCAGGCGGTTCCTTACCCACTTTTCAGTTACTGAGGATAGAGCAAGGACTATGTACTTGGCTCTAAGAGTCTAAAACAATAGAGTGTCCCCATGAGGAACACCAAGTCAAAAAGGGAAGGCAAGAAAATACATGTGGAGGACCATATGACAGGATACTATTTGCTTCCTGCTGTAGCATCATTGAAGCTATGCATCTATGATATACTCTTGGCAAAAAAATAAAACCTAACTAATCAAGCCACCAGACTTAACAGCCAATTTGCGGGGGTAGTGGAGCTAGAAGGACATGGTAAATAAACTACAGATAGACTCAGCCAGGACCAGACTGTGGAAACAGAACAATTGAGCTGACTTCAATAAAAACATGAAGAGGGGCAATATTAACTGTTTTTCTTTTAAAAAGAAATATAACAGCCAAATGGATCTATAGAGGGCCCTCTATAAACCAAATGTAACTACTTACTGATCTGATTTAAGAGGAAAAGATATATAAAATCTTTTTGAGAACAACTGGAAAAAATGAAGATAAGCCTTAGATCACATTAGAAAACTACTGTTAATTTTGTTAAGCATAACAGTTTTGAACTAATATTTTTCAAAAAGTCCTTGCCAGTTACAGATATATCCTGTTGTATTAGTGAATAAAATTATGTACTAGCTGGTATTTACCATAAATTTTTCCATGCAGAAAAATAATTGAGGAGATAGATAAAGTCACAATGGCAAAATGATGATAATCATTGAAAGGATAGAGAAATGTTCATTTTACTCTCATCTATTTTTAAGCATGTTTGAAATTTTTCATGGTAAAGAATTAAATCTAAAGACTATAGGTTGCATACTAAGTGTGTTAATAGATTATTGGGGTACTGAGAGAGCGGAGAGAAAGAGCTTTAAAATGTCTTGAGATTTTGGGGACAGCCAGACAAAAGAAACAGGACCTCAACTATTGAACTGTTCTCACATATACTATACTACAGTATCAGTAGCACACAGGGATATAAATGATTCATCTTAGAGACCTCAGCACTCAGAAGAGTATGACAAACAGTAACCACCGATAACCATCCAAAAGCCTCTCGGTGTTCCCATTACAGTAGCAACAGGAACAAACACTGTGTGACATGGTAGGCATAGAGGATCCCCAGAAATAGAAAATAGCTTCTACTCTCAAGCAAAGAAAAGTCATTCACATAAAGGGATAATCTTTGAAAAAGAGCTAAATTATTATGTGAATGGTTTGACATGCTGAACACTGCACCTGAGGATTCATTTGAGAATTCGTGCGCAGAATGGCTTGTAAGGGAGGGAAGCCACTTGGAATCAGGTATGCAAGAATGGGGGCTAGGATGGCTGTGAAATAGGAAAGAAACAAGACTAGAAGAGGAAGGACTGCATACACTAGAAGGAAGTATGTAGCCAAAACAATGGTGTCCCCACAATCTTTCCGAAGCAATCTAAACATTTTGCATTGCCACTATGGGGGCAAAATGATGTAAGGGTGAGAGATACACATTCACAAGGGAAGACATTAGTTTGCAAAGATATTATTAGTCTTTTTCCTTCAAAGGCTTTGGTCTTTGCAAATGCAAGGTGTGGCAGGGAGTAGGGAGAGAGTGCAAAAGCTTTTGCCTCAGCAGTTTCCCTTTCTCACTATTTTGTCCACTATGGAATCAGAATCCTAAAAATTCCATCCTCTCTGTCAATATCTCAAGAAACTCAAAAGGAAAGCCTTTGTCTGAATATGCCTTGGGCTTTCTCTGGGTTACCAAAACAAGCCTCACCATGACTGACAAGGAGCCACTAACCTGCCCTTCCTCAGGGTGGCTGGGAGGAGATACTCCAGGCTGCTCATATTGGAGTACCTCCTGGTCTGTCAGAGGCTTCAGAAGACAACTTTCCCATACTGACTGCTCCCAAACCCCCAAGAAGGAAATGAGCAGAAAGACCCCAAGAAAATCCCTCACCAACCCAGCAGGATGTAGGCCCAAAGACAAAACTGAACTGTATTGATAGCTAGAAAATGTTATGAGGTGCTATGTCTTACACACCTGAGTCCATAAGCTGAGTTTTAGAACTACCACATAAAGAATAAGTAAGCTAAAGAACAAGTTAAACTTATTTTAAATAAGTTTAACTGGGATCAGGGAGTGAGGTTGAAAGAATACAAGGAAATCTCCTGGAACTCTAAATTGAACAGCACACTCAGACCACAAGAGAGACAAAAAGAACTACCAGGGACCAAACATTTCCCATCTTGCTTTCTCCCCATGTCTCCACTTCTCTCTGCACTGTTGTGTCTTCTCTCACACTCCCACAGTACGAGTTTCGTCTAGTCAGTAGCATATACTTGAACCAAACACAGCTGTCCAAAACCAATTTCTTTGGTTTTTCCAAAATATTATAATGACAACAATGATATTTTTGACATTTTTGCAAATCTTTTCACTTACTTAGAAGAGAGTTGAATTGCTATATCTGCTTCCACATTCAATTTGTTGTTATTTGCTGTTTTGATTAAAGTTTATGAAAAAAAATTCAGTCTCATGGAGACATCACTTTCTTTTTTTATTATTATTACTTTTTTATTTTTCTGGTACCAGGGAATGAACTCTCAACCTTGCTCTTACCAGGCAGACACTTATGCTGCTGAGCTAAATCCCTGGCCCCATCACTTTCAATTAGAGTATTTTCTTAGGATTTTCAGATAATTTTGAATGATTTTTTACTATTTATCAAAACTCAACAAATGATAGTCTCTTAAAGTTTGATTGCAGTGTGAAACCTGAAATCATAAATGAATTTTTTTATTATTACATTGAAATCCATTAGTCTATCTTACTTATCAGCAAATCTTTTACCCATTCATTTATCATTTGGAAAATATGAGTGGAGTGAGTTATGTATCAGAACTTCCTAGTGTTAAAACATTTCATATACATATATTTTTATTTCATCACTGATCCCATCAGAAAAGTCTAGTGTCATAAAGCTATCATACTCACAGTAGAAAATACAAGTATTGCAAAGTTCTAGAACTCAAGGCTGAAGATACACTTCACGATGGAGTGCTTGCCTAGCATACATGATTCCCTAGGTTTAATGAGAGCTGCAAGAACCAAAAATGTTTCATTTAGAAACTCAGATTTTTATCATTGGCAAAAGTACTATTGGTGGTTTTCCTTAAATGACATGATCATTTCATTGGTTTTCAAGAAAATATCTACCAAGTAGCTAGATATGAGAAACCATAATGTGTTTTTTCAAGTAATGAGAACCTTAAAGAAAGCCACCTGTTAAGTTCACAACTCTAGCAATCATATAAATAGTTTTTCTCAGACAACCACCTCCAATATTCAATAGATGTGCTATATTTGTATATCCCATTTTATCACATAAACTATTAGAAAGACAAGTAGTCAAGGGTCAAGATGTAATAGAATTAATAATTTTCAACTGTCTTCTCTAGGGCTTTTTTCTTAAGTGAAAACTGGCTTTTATCTTTTTTCTCTCTTTCAGTGAGGGTATGGTAGTAAGAAATACAAGGACTATAATGAGCACTATTGCCTTGCTATTGCTAAAATGTCAGCCTTATGATGTATCATTGCTGCTATTCTATTACCTTAAAAGTACAAATAAACAAGGCAAATATCTTCTTAACACTATTATGAAAATGGCTTTGACTTTGAAGACCTCATGACAGAGTATCAGGGATTCCTAGTGGGTCTGTTGACCACATTTTCAGAGCTGCTACTCTCAACTACTTAAATTCAAACAATTAGCTCCTTATACCCCAATTTCCCCAAAATCTGTATCACCCAGCTTTGGTTAGCTGTCTGTCCCTGCTCCTCAGTGTGGCCAGGTGTATGATCATGTGGCCCAATGTTCACTTAGTGAGAATTTGGGGGCCAGAGAGATGGAAAGGGAGTGGGAAAGCCTGGAAGACCTGAGACTCAGGTAAATTGCAGTTAAAAGTCCCACAAACTATAAAAAGAGAGTTGGAATGGCCAGAGAATTCAGCAGGAACATGTCCCAGAGCCTCGCCAGAACACTAGTCACAATTGAAGTGTATACAAAGTTTTACAGATTCCAAAATTTTCTCACAGTCATTACCTCATTTAATCCTTCCAACTTCCCTGTGAGATAAATATCATTGCTATTACTCTATAAATGTAGAAATAAAAGCTTACAAAGGTCAAATAACTTACACAGAGTCAAGAAGCAAAGAAGTCGTAGAACCTAGGTTTTCTGACTGTAAGCGAAAGGCTTATTCACCTACAACAAAGCTATGTGTCATGGTGATTATACTTGAAGTGAAGTGCAAGAAAGGATCAGGAGTATATAAGGTTTGGAGGTTGCTATCCTGTTGAGAGGGTAGGTAAAAGACAAAAGACTTAGAGTTCTCTGTTTTGATTTTAAAGTTAGGAAAATGGAAGGGCATTGGAAAAGTAGTGACTCTTACCTTTCCTGAACTCTGTACAACAGGGTGAAGACCCTGTTGTCCAGTTTATTCCACACTTTTGGCCAATCCATCAGCTCTCAGAGAAGCAAACCCACCTTCTACACTATGTTTGCTGCCAGTAAAGTGCAACTTTATGTGGGAAAAGTATGCTGGTTTTGAAAATTAAAGTGTGAAAGTATATTATTTATTAATTAGCTAAAGTGAATCATCTGTTCAGACTAGAAATTAAAATAAAGACTTCATTACTTAATAAACATTTTTTTTCTGTAGTAGACCAGATGTACCTCCCACATGAGAAGCAAAGTCAGGTCTAAAGAAAGAGGCATCCATTTAGGGAGCCTGGCTTTGATCCCTCCACACAGTCCCATCTCTCCTACCCGCTTTCACCCAGTATGTTTTTAGGATGTTATTCCAAGTAGACTGAGCCAAGAGGAAATGAGGATTAAAGCTAAAAAGGAAACCAACAGCATACTTTCAAAATACCCAAAGCAAAGCCTGGCTTTCCCCAAGAAGAGCTACCCTGAGTTTCAAAGCAAAGCTGATGAGACACCATCTCAGAGCGGAAGTGATTAAAGAGTTAAGGGATCTAATATAAGGGCCACTAGCAACTTGTGGATGTTGAGACTTGAAATGTAGTTAGTCCAAATGGGTACTATGTGACACATGGAAGATACACATCAAATTTCAAAGACAACACAAAAACAATGAAAACTACCACATTAATAGTTTTTAGATTGATTCTAGGTTGAAATGATGTTTTTGACATATTGAATTAAATATATTTAATGAAATCAACTTTATCTGTTTATTTTTACCTATGTAGTGTGACTGCTGGGCAATTTGAACTTATGCATGTGGCACACATTATGTTTCTATTTACAGCTCTTGCCCACACATTAACCCCCCCAGCACCCCTAATCTTGTCCAACAGTAACCCAGCCCCACCACGTTTGGCACTTCCTCACTAGTATTTTGCATTAGTTTTTTTTAATTCTTTAGTTCTTTCTCACATTCTAGTGATTAAAAAATAATTTTGAAGGATAATTCAGTCAGTTAGTATATAATTTATGACAATTTAAAAATTAAAAGGAAAAGAAGGAACCCAAATTTCAAGATCTCGCAGTTTATTGAAAATGTAAAAATAAAAAAAGTTATCTGTTTCCCTTTCTTGATAGAGAAGAATGTGCTTATAAAACAAACTGGTTCCCTCCTAGAGAAGAAAGACTAATATAGTCACCACAGATTAGTCTGTATCTAGCACTCATTAAAATGAATCTCTTGAATATGAGGTCTCCCACGAGACATTAGTAGGCACTAAAAAAGTGGTAACAAATTACCAATTAAATGTTACCACTTCATGCAAATAAATCTAAATAAAGTCTGACGCAGAGAGTTAAACTTGTTAGTAAGGGAAAGGGGGGAAAACTGAGGAGGTAGAAATTGTTATGAGAAGTTTTTAACAGAAAGCTACTGTGTTGCATTCAAATATTTTTAACAAGTAAAAGGGTATTTGGGGATTCTACAGGAATTTTGTATCTCTGCCTCTAGGCTTTGGAGAAACATGTACTTAGTAGAACCCAAAGTCTTGACGCTTAGGATGAAGGTTAACAGAGGTCCAAACTAACAGTTTGGTGACATCAGTCAAAATTCAGAGCAATGCAATAGAAAAACAAAAATGTATTCAACCCAGCTATTTCCCTTTTTGGTATCTTCCTGAAAGAATTAAAAGCATCATACCACATTGTGGTATGATTGATGTATGCCCATGTTTAAAGTGGCACCAGTTTGTAATAGCTAAATCTTGGAAACAGCCCAAAGGCCCACTATCTAATGAATGGATAAAAAAGATGTGATTGTTTTATACAATGAAGTAATACTCAGCCATAAAGAAGGATAAACTTGAGACATTTATAGGTAAATGGATGGACCTTGAGATCACACTCAAGTGAAACAATTTGGACATACATGTCTAAATACCACATTTCTGGTCTGGTGTGAGCTGCAAGTGTAAATAGGAACCAAAATGCATAATAGATATTGTGAAATGGGTAGAAAATGCTCAAATGGGAAGGGGAGTGGGGGAGGAGAAAGGGAAAAGAAAAAATGAGGAAACAAGGAAAAATGGAAACGAAGCTTTTATAAATAAAGAGGGGAAGAAGGATTGAATGGAGGGTACTGGGATGGGGAAAAAAATAAAGATATATCATGTACAGGTACAAATTTCCTATGATGAATGTTATCATTATGTCTACCTAAAATGTACCAATAAACTTAATTAATTATTTTTAAAGTGTGGGGATGGTGAAACTGCTATAATTTTTTCTGGCTCAGGATATTGTATTTCCCAGGTTCCCCACTGTCACAAAAATGATCTTTGCCACAGCTCCCAGGAGTGATTCATCATTTTTCATTGGACCTCTCTACACTAATCAGAGACTTGCTAAGTAAGTCCTGCAGAGCCTGCAGGTAGCCCATCAAACCCAGCAGCAAGGTGTGACTTCTCCGCCTCCACCTCCCTCCCCATTGATTCCCGCTCCCCTGAGTGATCCTCCTCTGGTCCTGGCTCAACTATTGAAATACTTTATTGAGCAAAGCAGTCTGTAGGAAAACAAGAATCCAGGCAGGAATACAAATCTTTATAAACCCAGCCTTGTTTTGTTCTTCCTGCTTCATCTTGTAGCCTTTACCTGCAGAGGAATCTTCCTTCCTTATTCTGCCCACTTGCCTGCTGGATTTGTCCACAATATATGAATTGCTGTGCAGTTTTCTCACTCTGTCTGTCTTTGGCAGCCTCCAGTGAGCACTTCCTAGTGTCATAACCCCTCTGCCTGTGCTTGCCTTAGCCTCCTAGTTGCCTGGAAACAACCCTACTTTGCATGTCACCACAAGTGAATGAGCTGGAGCTTTGCTGGGATGTTTTGAAATGATGAAACTTATCCCTCCCCCAAGGAGACTGAGTCAGCAAAGATGGTCACAAACGTCCCATGTTTTACAATTGTGGGAAAGGGAAATTAAAGTTGAGATTAAAGATCCCAGTTTTTCAATATTATGCAACTGGATTTAAGGTATTTTGAAGAAGTCATTTGTAAAATAAAAATGTTCCTTCAATTAAAATGTGCATATGGTAAAGAAATACTAAAAAATCAGTACAAATAAAAAGCTTAGCACCCAATCATGTACCTTCAAAGTATACAACAAAATGTATCTAATTAATTTTAACCCACATCCAGATAAGGAAATCTATATTAATAATTCTCCTATGTTTTCAGATGGAGAAACCTTGCCACAGTAAGATTTTAAGTCAGCATTTGTTTAAATAATAAATGCTGGCAAGGCTGTGGGGAGAAAGGAACCCTTTTTCATTGTTGGTGGTGCTCTAAACTGATGAGGCATTATAGAGATCATTATAGACAAAGAAAGAAAGAAAGAAAGAAAGAAAGAAAGAAAGAAAGAAAGAAAGAAAGAGAAAGAAAGAAGAAAGAAGGAAGGAAGGAAGGAAGGAAGGAAGGAAGGAAGAAAGAAAGAAAGAAAGAAAGAAAGAAAGAAAGAAAGAAAGAAAGAAAGAAAGAAAGAGAAAACCCAGGCATGGTGGCACACACCTGTAATCCCAGCGTTTAGGAGGCTGAGACAGTAGGATGGTTGTGAGTTGGAGACCAGCCTGGGCTACAAAGTGAGCTCAAGGCTAGCCTGAATTGCATAGTGAGACCCTGTTTCAGAAAGACAGAGAGAGAGAGAGAGAGAGAGAGAGAGAGAGAGATTCTTCAAAAAACTAAAAATAGCAATTACAATTGACCTAGCTATTCTCCTTCTAGGTAACTTCCTAAAAGGGTTAAAGACATCATGTCACATTGATTGTGCATACCTATGTTTATAGCAGCACAATTCATAATAGCTAAATCTTGGAAAACTTATATGTCCACAAATAGATAAATGAATAAAAATGTGGTATATGGGACTGGAGATTTAGCTCAGTGGCATAAGTGCCTGCCTTGCAAGAGCGTGGCCATGAGTTCAGTCTCCAGTACAAATAAAAAAAATTTTTTTTAAATGTGGCATATATACACAGTGCAGTACTACTCTGCCATAAAGAAGTATAATTTTGAGGTATTTATAGGAAAATAAATATACTTTGAGAGCATAATGTCAAGTAAAGTAAATCAGACACACAAATTTAAATATTACATGGTTTCTCTTATATAAAAAATGTCCATGGGGGATTACCATATCTTTTTTCTTTTTCTTTTTTTCTATTGACTGATTTTATTTATAAATTACATTTTTTACCAATGGGACAAATTGACTCTGGGTTTTCTAGAAGACAAACTTTCTTGCTTGTGAATAGCCTGTATTACTTCATATTGCCTTTCACAAGGTTTTCTTTCCTTTTCCCATATTTCCTCTTCCTCTTCCTCTCCATGGTTCTTTGTTTGAATAGCTATGGGAGATATTAACATCTGGTGGCTAACCACAGGATGAAGAGTCAGGAAAAAAGTGGTTCAATACCTGTATTCACCTGGCACCCTAATCATGGGAAAATTCTTAACCTTCTAAAACTAGTTCTTTATCTGTAAAGTGGGGTGTAATTGTCCCTACCTCTTAGGATTGCAGAGTGGAGTCAACAGCACAATACATTGCAAGTTTTTAACATGGTCAATGATATGAATGTTCTCAAAAAAGGGTAAACTTTATTGTAATACTGTTAAAGCAAGAAATTTTAGTGCCAGGGTTTGGATATAGTCTAAGGGTATAGCCCCACATGTTGGGAGTTTGGAGCCTATGGAGTGATGTTGAGACGTGGCAAGGCTTTTAACAGTTGACACTCAGCACAAGGTAACTGGTCATCTGAGGAGCCGCCCGTGGAATAGATTTATGCGGCTCTCCTGGGACTTCAGTTAGTTCCCTCGAGAGTGAGTTGGGAGATACCTGAGCCATGAATGTCTCCTTACTACAGCTCTAAAATAGTGATGTCATCTACCACAAAAACCTTACCAGAACTGAGGAAAAGTATCCAAAACAGACTATTGAGAGATTTAAAGGGACTTTAAGATTTTAAATTGATTTCAAACTCAAGAACTGAGATATAGACAGATGTCATACTGATGGAGATCAGAGAATATGTGTGCTTACTGATAAAGCCGTGAATAGCAGAACATAGCTTTGATGTGTGACCCCTGTGGGCTTCATTTGATATCTCTGACTTATAAAAGCACATCTGTCCTCACAGGCATGTCTCTTAAAACACAACATGAAATAAAATAGATAAGATGATCTTTAAAAAGGAAAATAAAAAGGCAATCTAAGGCATACTCAATTTTCCTTCCTAGAGATGACAAGAGGCCAAGAATATGACAAGAATATAAATCTAACAGAAGTTCTCCCACACAGAAAGGCAAATAGTAAGGAAAATATTCTCACTCCACCTGACTCCAGTAAAGGAGTATTTTCCTGTCTTTTTCCTCTCCTTTTGCCTCTTCTTCTTCTTTGACATTTAGCCAATGAGCTAAACAGTTTTTAGGTCTGTAATCAGTTGTCCTAGTCAGAATGGACAATGATGGGAAGTTTAAAAGAATCCAAAAGTCAGGTACCACTTATTTTTATTTTTGATAAAATCTTTTCACTCTTACTGATCTTTTTTCTGAAGCCAAAGAAGACACACACATACACACACACACACACACACAAAAAAAAAAAAAAAACATTAGAATAGGAGGCTATAGAAGGAAGGGCAGCTACAAAAAGTGGGAAATAAAATATATCTGCCTTACTTCAATATTCTTGAAAACTTCCCCATGTAGAATAGAAACAACAAGTGGCTATGCAGATAACTCCCTACTGCAATTGATGAGATTTGTTTAAAGTACATTCATTTTATATATATATGGATAGAGAGAGAGAGAGAGAGAGTTAAATGTGTTTCTTGTAAACAGCATATTGATGAATCTTGTTTCTTGAGCCACTATATAATATATAATATATAATATATAATATATAATATATAATATATAATATATAATACATATTATAAAATATATATATTTGAATTGAAAATTTCTATTCAAAAGAATTAAAATTATAAATGTGTGGTGTTTAAAGGAATAATTTTTCTATTCTGGAAAATTAATCTGCATTCCCTTGAATGTAGTTTACCTACTAAATTTGAAATCAATTTCTTTCCTGAAAGTTGCAAGCTCAAATAGTCAGGGTTCAAAGAAATAATAAATATATAGAGTAGCTGTAAAGATGCAGACTCAAAACACAGTAAGAACTCAAAAACTATTTTTAAATTGTGTATATCAAAAGCCATGAGACTACCTAAATCAGCATATAGTGGGTAAAAATATTCACCCTATACTTAATAGTAAGGTGACCCTAGAAAGAGTTGACACATAACAGATGAGATGAACCATGTATAGAAGTCATGTATCCTATAATTGGCCTGTAAATGTGTGGTGGAGAAACTTCACTGTCTCCATTCCTTGGCAAATTATCTAGGGTACAGTCTTAGAGGAGACCAGACTGACTAAGATGAAGAAAACAGAGATCCACCTCTGCTTACTGGCTAACACCACTGGAAGGCTTGCTCCCTGCAGACAGGGAAGTATCTGGGACCCCACAAGTGGATTGTTGGGAGGAACCAAGGAGAATGTCAAGACAAAGGAGCAAAAGGCAGTCTCAAATCTCTAGCCCACACAGAACAAGTCTGGGAGATACAGTCACATACCTGAAATCTCTGAGATGATAGCAACTGAAGTAAAGAGACAACTTCATGAGATTGTGAAAGTAATCAGATCAGAAATAATGTCTCAGGTAAAAGAAGAAATCACAAATGTAATGAAAGAACTGCTCAGCATATCTAAAGATGACATAGATTTAAAAAAAAAAAAAGAAGAGCAAAGGAAAATGATGGAAACCTTGAGTGAACAATATAGGAAGGATTTACAATGCATGAGACAGATTCAAAGAGATATCCAGAAAATTAAAAAGTCTATCACAAGCTGGCAAAACCACTTGGAAGACACTGAAGATAGACTTTCAGACCTTGAAGACAGGATCCCAGCTACTGATCGTTAAAGAAAAGATCTCTTAAAAATAACAAGGAACCAAGAAATAACAATTCAATGGCTGAAAGATGATGCAAAGAAAAATAATTTAAGAGTGATAGCTCGCTGGGGATTTAGCTCAGTGGCTTAAGCGCCTGCCTGGCAAGCGTAAGGTTGTGAGTTTGATCCCCGGTACCAAAAAAAAAAAAAGAGTGATAGATATCAGTGAAAAAGAAGGGATCAACACAAATGAAATAAAAGGGCTATTTACAGAAGCAATAGCAGAAAACTTCCCAAATATGGGAAACAGATCTGGTCTATAGAGAAGCAAGGCGTATAAAACTCCAACTTGCCATAACCAAAGTAAATCTACACCCAGGCATATAATAATCAAAGGTCCAGAAATTCAACACAAGTACAGAATATTGAAAGCTGTTAGAAAAAAAAAAGCATCACCTTTAAAGGAATACCAATCAGAATCACAGCAGACTTCTCAACACAAACCCTCAAGTCAAGAAGAGTTTGGAGTGAAGTGTTTCAAATCCGGAAAGAAAATGACTTCCAATCCAGATTGATGTACCCTGCAAAACTATCTTTCAAAATTGATGGATAAATAAGATACTTCCTTAATAAAGAACAACTGAAGGAATTTATGACCACCAAACCACCCCTACAGAGAGTACTGAAAGATATTCTAGAGAGAGATAAAGGTGGACATGGTTCCAGGAACAGCAGCAGAGGAGGACTGCCAAGCAAGATAAGCAATTAAATGAAGAGCAAAAGTGAAGGGGCAACAGCAGGATAATAGCATAGCAGAGTTGAACCAGTGTATGCCAGCTGTAACCATTAATGTAGATGGCCTCAATTTACCAAAAAAGAAATACATCGAGAGTGGATCAAGAAACAAGATCCATCAATATACTGTTTACAAGAAACACATTTAACTCAAAAGGAAATTCAGACTGAAAATCAAAGGAGAGAATACAATTTTTTTACTCAATAGGAGACCAGAAAAAAGCAAAAATAACTTGTCCATCAGTTGCAGAATGGATAAGAAAGATATGGTATTTTCATACAATAGAAAGCTACCCCAGCTAGAAAGTAGGATAATCTTTTGTCCAGTTAGTTTTATTCTGTTATGTTTTGTTTGATTTTATTATGTGTGATGGTATGAACAGGTATTTTGAAGAAAATGAGACATTATGGTAGCCATTGTTCATTTCTTATCATCTTGTTTTGAAGTCCTGTAATGCTTTCATTCTTTTGTTTTGATTGGTTTTATTTTGGTTTTTGTTTTGTTTTATTTTGTTTGATTTTATTGTGTGTAATGGTATGGGCAGCTATTTTGAAGAAAATAAGAGACATTATAGTAGCCATTATTGATTTCCTGTTGTTTTGTTTTGAAGTTCCGTGTTGTTTGTATTGTTTTGGTTTGATTTGCTTTTTTCTGTTTTGTTTTATTTCATTCTCTTTAAAATAAAAAAAAAATGAAGAAAACAGGAAGAGGAGTTACTGAGTAGCTCTCCCAGCAGCTATATTTCTGCTCTTTTTCACTGTTTTCAAAAACTACCTGTGGAAATTCTGAGTCTTGTCTTTCACAGCCTCTCTTGCAGCTAAGGGTTAAAAGGTGATACTATTCTGGACAAAAGAACCCAGGAAGAAATCTGCCGAGGGACTTCTGGAAGACTCTTCTCTGTAACAATTATAATAACCACAAGAAAAGAAGTTTATCTAATCCCTGGGCACAGAGATTAAGGGAAAAAATAGGAACTCTTCAAAGCAAGTGCAGGCAGAAGCCAGTGAAATTTGAACTTCAGAAGGCTTGATATTACAAATCTGTGTTTACTCCTTACAGATCAAAGGGTTGTATCTAGTTCTTCAGACACTCTCCAACTCAAACACTGTATGAAATGGGAAATCATAAGACAAGATTTGGAGAAAAATAAAAATTCTGGGAGAAAACTGCTACACTCACTTTGAAAAAAATGAGGAGTTTACTCTGGGACACTGAAGTTCCCCAGAGAATCACAGAGCACTTTTTATGGAGATGCCCCAGCAGGGTCACATATCCTGTTTACAGCAAATATTATGATAGAATTTTGCAATTGCAATTAGTGATCTCTGTCAAAGAAAGTATTAGGTCAAAACAAAATATAATAAAATGTTAACTACTTCTTCAGCTTTCTGTACACAGGGTAATACCAAGAGGCCATTTTCACTATACCAGTCATTTCTTATGTGCTGCTTCAAATCCTTCTTTCTCCCATTCTCTGTGGCTTTTGATCCCTTGTTCCAGATCACCCAACTTCTGTGGTAGCCACCTCTGTACATACAGGTAGCACCTCACTTCAGGCACACCTCTCACCTCCCATCCTGCTGTTTCCTGTTGACATTGGGGTGAGACTCCCTGGACACACTTGGTGCACTTGCAGGAAGTGTAGACAAATTAACACCCTGTAGGGAGAACCTTGAACAAATGGGAAACAGGAGTCAACAAATCATTCTCCCTTTCTCACCTGGAGGACTGTCCTGAGGAGCAATCATTCATTTAGCTCTCAATAAACATCTCCCCAAGCTCAAAATATCAGTTGCTTTTAATAATCCCCTCACATTGCACTCCCCTCCCTGTCTGCTTGCCTCTACCTGCTCCTTCCTAATATGGTGGCACACAGAAGCTTCACCTCAGGCTCTGATTTTTAAGCAACACAAGCTCAAAATGCATTTGTTTTCTGTTGCTATGCAACAAATTGCCACAGACTCCATAGTTGAAACATCTATTTCTTGGGTCGGAATTTTGTAGGTCAGAAGTCCACTGTTGTGTAGTTGAGTTTATAGCTCAGATTATTCAAGAGTGAAATCATGCTATAGGCTGAGTTGTTTTTTCATCGGAAGCTTAGCATTGTATTCCAAAGCCACTTGGTCTTATCACAACTCTGCACTCATAATTGTAGGCCTGGGGTTCCCATTTCTTTGCTGGCTGTTAGCTGGAGGCTGTTCTTTCCTCCTAGGGCCATAGCACTGTTTTCCACATAGCTCACTTCATCTTCAGAGCCAACTATGAACCATTCTTGTGCACAGCACACTGAACATTCTTGTGCTTCAAATCCTCTCTCCTCTCTGTTTCTGGTCTCAATACCCAGCTTTAAATGAACCATATGATTAGCACAGGCCTACCTTGATAGTCCCCCTATCCTAAGTGATTCAGAATCTTAATTATATTTTCAAAATCCTTTTGGTCATACAGTGTAACATATTAACAAGTTCCAGCTACACAAAAAGTATTTTTGAAGGCAAGAGTCATTGGGGATCATTTTTACATTGTGTTACACAAAGAATTGATGCTAAGGGTGCCCTAAAGAAGTCACCCTTGGGATGAGACTTTAGTGCTAAGTCTCTCATTGGCCAGAAAGCAAGGTAGTTCTCATTACTGGTATTAGGTGAAGCAGAAATTCCTTGCATACAATGACATCACAAATACTGTCTTTCTTTGGTATTTAATTGATGTTAGATGGTAGAAGATAAGGAAGTGGGATACACAGTGACTCTGGTGCCTGACAAAAATGAGATCAGTAATGACTAAACATTATGGAACAGCTTTATTCACAGAATTGAAAGCTTGAAAAAAGGAAAATGATAGACACAGGACAACCAACCTCCAATTCAAAACCTGCTTTGAAAGTCAGAGGTCACTGAGATAACTTTTAAGCATGCTCTCATCTCTTGTCACCAAAGGAAACAACTAATAGAAAAACAAACCCTGTGTCTCTTTCTTATTGATAGGAAGTCTGAAATATGATCTTAGTTTTTTTTCTTAGAAGAGGTATGTTGGCATACTCCAGACCATGAGATCCCTAAAAAGAACTCACCTGTGTGGCAAGCCTCTAAATACTCATTGGATTTTTATGTTTGGCACACATTTTTGTTTCGGGGGGGTTGGGGTTTTTTTTTACTAATGCATATCAGTATGTGTCATTTTTTTACTTACCAAATTCATTTAGCAAGACATCACATGGTGAGCTAATGACTTTTAACTTGATTGAAGTCTCTGTGATATATAGTCTTAGAGCAAGAGCAATAATTCTTATAGTTGTTCTTCTCATGTGAAAATGAATTATTTTTGGTCCTTCCTTCGAATGGGGGTTAAACAGGTGAATACTTGCTTATCAAATGCTGTGGCTGTATTGATTTCAACTAGGGAAGATACTACATACAGGACAACATAAATAACAGGGAGGAATGTCTTATTAAGTCTATGGCATTCTACAATCTGCCATGATCCATACAGATTTTTCAGAAACTGAATAAGCAAAATGAAAAGGAAATGATGGTAATCAAAAGTTCAGCTTTCAAGTCTTTCATAGTGATGCCAATCTTTGCAACTCCTCCTGACATACAGTTTATGCTTCTGGTTTATTATCTTGAGTTAGGGGCCAAAACAGCACAAAGGGGGAGTGCCGTGTGACCTCTGCTGCCTAATAAACTTTATCCTAATGGATAGGGAATAAATATAAGGGTTCCAAAAGTGTTAGGTGTATTTGTTATACCCTCATGGTCTAGGAAATAGAAGATCAGTTCACAGACCCACTCCACCATCTGTGAAGTAGATTTGGGCCAGAATTATACTTAACACATAGCCTCCAAAAGCAACCACTCTATCAGAAGTCTGTAAATTTTGAGTTCCCTGGTAAAACAGTCAACCTGATCTCACATTTTAAAAATCTTTGAATCCAAGTATTCCATTTTCCCCAGGGAAGTTACTCTGACAAATGTCTACAAGTTCCTCAATAAAAGATGGGGGGGAAATACTTATCTATACAATCTTGATGCACTTTATTATAATTTCTTAAAAACATGTATCCTCTTCTCCAAAAAAAGGAATCTGGATCTCTGAATTGACTTTAATCTAGAAGCTGGATGATATACCAAAATTTTATTTTGCAGTATCCAAGCCTCAGCCTTCTACTTATCAGCTCTAAAGTCTTTTTCTTCTTCTTCATCTTCTTCTTCTTCTTCTTCTTCTTCTTCTTCTTCTTCTTCTTCTTCTTCTTCTTCTTCTTCTTCCTTCTTCTTCTTCCTCTTCTTCTTTTTGTATTAGTAAGAATAACCTAATTAGCTATCTCATCCCTTAGGATACCATGATCTGTTATGCTATTACTAGAGCTAACTGCAGGTTAAGGAATTCTGATTGCCACCATTTTTTTGTTGTCCCTTCATAAGTAAGTGTTCTTTTTCCTCTGACAGCTAACTACCCACATCTGACCACCATCACTATGGAATGCCATCATTGCTGTTGGTAATGTAACATATGATTCCACTGCAATGTGACTATTTTAGTCAGTTTTCCATTGCTGAGACAAAATAACTGGCTCATACAAGTTAAAAGACAGGTTTGTTTTGGCTCCCAGTTTCAGTCCATGGTCAGCAGTCTACCATGGCAGAAGAGTATAGGCAAAGGAAAGCTGCTCAACTAATGGTATCTGAGAAGCAGACAGAAAGTGTCAAAGAAGATGTCAGGGACCAAGATCACATCCTCACAACCCACCCAGACTCATGCAAAAGTATGCTTTACAAATACCCTAGGCATGTCTCAAGCCAATCAAATTGACAATCAAGGTTAAGTATCACAATGGCCTATATCAGGAAGACCACAACTGAGTGCCTCAAAGATGTGTATCCTGCCACTGATGGATGGATTCTTTATCATCTTAATAAAGGGAATCTTTCCAAGACCCTCTGGGGCAACATAAACAGATGATGAGTGTTCAGAGTTTCCCCAACTTTCTGATCCAGTTCTCAGCATTATGCCAAAAGGTAGTTTAATATCTTTATGTTGCTTAGTTTGGTTTATCATCTTAGCCAGTTTTGGTTCAAGGAAACATTTAACAGATTAACTAGATGCCTTTACTTGTCCTTCACCTAACCTTGAACTCCCGAGGTATTAAGTCCCTTGTAAATTATCCCCTAGACAGACATATTCTGTTTTTGTCCAACTCTTTCAAAATTCACTCCCTCATGTGTTTGCAATGTAAATTTGGTAGTTTGGTACTTTGTGGGTTTTTTCTTTAAAACCTTAGTGTTTTTGTTTTGGTGAGTCAGCCCTGGATCTGACTTCCTCCTCCTCTTTGCAGGTAAAGCTTTTTTTTTTTTTTTCCTAAATTCTTCTGCAGCGAAATCTTTCTTTGACAATTAACTGTTAATAACGTATCCCAAAACTTGCTAACAGAAATGAAAGTCTCTCTTTACTGTTTCACATTTTAGTTATTTGACTCTTTAGATTTGTCTGGTCCAACTTATCTGGAAAATAAAGACTAATTTTTTTGCCTAGTCTAAGACTGCTTTTTGACTTCAGAGGAAGAAAGGAAACAATTGGGAAGAAGGAATGAGGGGCTCTGATGAACAGAATATACAGTGAATATACAGTGAAGTTGTTCTTTGTTCATCTCTCTACTTGCCTTCAGTAGCCCCTTGTGTTTTTAATCTGTAAGGCTATCTGTGAAGCTTATTGTTTCTACCTCTCTTGAAAGTTTAGTTTCTTCAGTGTGCTAAATCTGTTACTACTTACCCATCTGCATTTCTAGCTTCAAAAATTTGTATTAACCTCTTTTGTTTGCTTTCATTTTCTTTCTGTCTGTCTTTTTTCATTTCTTAGAGCATTTTTTATCCTTTCACTTTCATTACTAGAATTTTGGCAGGGAAAAGAGTAAAATGCTGTTTCCAATTAATGGAATTTTTTAAAACTTTATTTTAAAGATAATAAAACCAAACAAGTAAAACAGAAAAAAACAATCAAGACAAAACAGTGAAAGTGATACAGCGCTTCAAAACAGGATAATATGAAATCAATAACAGGTACCATAATGCCTCTTGTTACCTTCAAAATTACTGCCCATACTATCAGACATAATAAAACCAATCAAAAAAGAACATTGAATAAAACAAAACTATAAAATGGAACAAAGTAGTGAGGACAATATTAGATTTAAAAAAAAAAAGAAGGAAATTACCCATATTTGCTATATAGCATATTGTTATCCTCTTAATAGATGCTCAGACTACCAGCTTTAGGCCTTCAAAGTCAATTAAACAATGCAAGCATTAAGTCATTTGTGTACCTTAGTTGCTAAAACTCAGCCTGTGTTCTTCTGAATTGGCCAGTTGCTTGAGGGGAGGGGAGCAGTTGGCACACAGGAAGGGCAAGTTGGCTTCTTGTTTCTCATTCTGGGGCCCACATGGCTCCAATTAACAGTGTTTAATCAGATGTCAGAACTGCTTCTTTGGGGAATGAAAATCTAACTTCTGGGATTCAGCATTGTTGTGCACACAAGTACTTCTGATCTGAATCAGCCTGGGTTGGAGTTTCCAAATGTAATAGCTCTGAACAAGCTTTGTGCATATTTAACATCATTTTGGCTTCAACTCTTAGTCTTGCAAGTTTTGACTAGCTGCATGGTTTTATTCTGCTAGTACTTACTCTTAGCTTCTGACTGCTGTCCTAGAACTATTCCAAAAGTAAGAAATAACACCCCTTGATCTCTGTACACTAATGCATACAAACAACAGTCCAAGTTAATCCTCCATAACCTCTACACTGTGGCAACATCTATGTTCTTCGACCTATGGCCACAGCTTCTGTGTGATGACACCTCATCCATGGTGTAGCTATTCATAGATCCTACTTACATATTTGGATGGAGTGTTTGGTAAGAAAACTAAATCTTTACCTTTCATGGTAGGAAGTCTGTAGATAACATCTAAAACTGAAAAGAAAGTAACTGCAATATACTATTTAGAGACATATAAAAAATACCAGAAAAAGTACCAGTTTCTTTTCACTGCTTTGGAAAATGTTTCAAAATATAATTTTTTATCTCATAGCCAAGAACATTAGGAAGCTGGGAGTGGTGGCACATGGCTATAATTCCAGCACTTGGGAGACTGAGGCAGGAGACTTGTTGTGTGTTTGAAACTAACCTGGACTACATAGTAAGCTCAAGGCCAGCATGAACTACATGACAAGACCCTGTCTCAATAAATAAGTAATAAATCATTAGGAGATGGGCAGACATTAGGTACAGTATTAATACAGTACTTTTAGAACCATGTATATATATTTACTTTTTAGGGAATAAAAATTCATTTTGAAACAAAGGCAATTAATAAAAGGCAAAGAAAAAATTCCCCTTCCTGACATTTTGACCAATAGAAAAGGGCTAGGGATTTAGCTCAGCGGTTTAAGTGCTTGCCTGGCAAGTTGTGAGTTCAATCCCCGGTACAAAAAAAAAAAAAAAGAGAAAAGGAAACTATGCCCAGATATAAAGTCCACTGGGACATGACAGCAGGGTTCCACTACCCTGCCATCCTCCCGTACTTCCCTACTCCACTGTTGCCTGCCACTGAGGCTCCTATTTCAGGGTCCCCGCCCAAAACCTTGGCAGCTGTGCTGAGCTAGCTGAATGCTTTAACTCAGCATCAAATTCCAGTTGGCTCCAAATGTTTGTTCATATTTGAGAGACCCCAGTATATATGAAACTAAGTCCACAAGGCAATCTTTTTCCTCAAACATTGGTACTTTGTTAAAAGAATGCATTGGGCTACCACATTTGAACTCAATTTAGGGCAAGCATCTCAACATTTTGGGAAACGTAAACATTAATTTAACTTGATCTGTGAAGTTATTAAAGGAGAATTAATCCACAAACACAAAGTCACTCTCAGCTCTTTAAGAGCACTGTATCCATAGCTACTTTCTAGATATTCATCCTAAATATTTGAATATACAATGAAGTTTTCCTTTTGGTTAGATTAAATGCACCGAGAAAACTGCATAAACAAAATCACTCTTGATGATCCCTTAGGAAGCCATGTTGGAGGCTGTTACCCTCTGTCAGTAAATTCTATACATTTTGCTCTATTGTTAGAAATGGTTGCTGACTTTTCAACTGAACACCAAATAGAATAATTAAGGTTGTAAAAAGTAAATATCTTCAGCAATAAATGCTTAGATTACTGAGAGTTTTTTTTCACTCTGAGAAGCTCTCAGGTACTGAGCAGGGCTGGAGGCATGCTTATCTGCATGTCTCAGCTCTCATCTACTCAGAGACATGTGCTCATCAACTGGAATAGTGGGTAGACTCTCCCACATTATTCAAGAATATTTCATTTTTTCTTTACAAAGTGTTTAATTTATCCAGTTATATGCATATGTAATGCAGAGTAATGCAATTTTGAGTTACATCAGGAATAATATAAGTGCATCAAGAATGTATTTTCACAGAGCAATAGTCCAGATGTACAATGATGTAATTTTCTTTGTGACTAAAATTAACTTATACTCTCAAATTTTCATTTCTTCTGATAAAAAATGTAATTGTATCAATTCAAAGGACTCAGGTCTTTTATAGTTTATTTTTATTTTCTTTTTCTTAATCTCAGAATAATCTAAATTACAGAAAGAATTATATATCATCCTTATTTCAGGGGATAGATATTGGTCCCTGTCTTGATCTGGCTTCACCTCACTGGTCTTCTCGAGGTTTTGTGGACCAGTTCTTGAGCAGCAGCCTCTGTCTCCACTGTAGTGGTGGCAAACATCAGGCTTAGATAACATGTGCCCTTTGCTGTGTTGGTGCAGTAGGACTGCCTGAAGGCTTGGCCATCTCATTTGCACTGTCTCTCAATAGCACTGTTGATCCCAACATGTGTCTCACCCATCTTTCCCAGGACATGAGGCTCCCATATTCCATGACATAATGATCCCCCCATGCTAGAAAAATACACTCATCCTGGATCTCACTAAAGCATGAAAAATAATTTTCAGGTCTGTCCTAGCCTCATGGATTGAGGGATAGGTATGGGAGGGGAAGAACTCTGTCACATCCTATCTAAGCACATTGCACTTTCTTTTATTCTTTATTGTGACTCCTAAAATGACCCAATGCACTCTTATGGTACAGACTGATTGAAGAATTCCCACACTTTTCTGAGTTTTCTAGCCATGACCGGTCAGAGTTTTATTCCTGAACTTTATATCTGGGCATACTTTCCTGTTCTGTTGGTCAAAATGTCAGGAAGGGGAATTTTTTCTTTGCCGTGTCAACTCTAAATTTCTTTTTCAAATACTTTGAGTTCCTCTAGCTAGCCCAGAAAGAGATCTTGTGTTCTTGTTCTCTGTCTCTGTCTCTGTCTCTGTCTCTGTTTCTCTCTCTCTCTCTCTCTCTCTGCCTCTGTCCCTCTCTGTTTCTCTCTGTCTCTCTGTTTCTCTGTCCCTCTGTCTGTCTGTCTGTCTGTCTGTCTGTCTGTCTCTCTCTCTCTCTTTCACACACACACACACACTCAAGTGATATGTCTTAAATCATAAGACAGTCATCATTATAGCTCTTGAAGCTGAAAGCTCTCTGGCTGTAAGACATATTGTATATACTGCAGATTTTCATCAAATGTGGAGAGTTTTGTTTCCAAATCCATCTTATTCCAAGATAAGAAGAAGAAGGAGGAGGAGGAGGAGGAAGAGGAGGAGGAGGAAGAAGAGGAGGAGGAGGAGGAAAGAAACTACAACAAAATCTCAAAGCATATCAATCAGGGGCAACAATGGTGCATACATTGCACATTGTCATCCCCAAATCATTCAATTAGAGCACAAGACATCTGCCTTCAATTGTCTGAAACATACCAGTACAAATCTTTCTCTTCAGTGAACTCAGAGAAATCAGAAGTATAACTATCTTAACCATTTTTATATGCATATAAAATGTGGGGAAATTTAAGACATTGTCAAGTATTCTTTTTGCTAATTTCTGTTTGTTCTCTCCTTCTGGAACTTCCATTAAGTGCATGATCCTATCCCATAGGTCTCTAAGACGCTATTCATTTTTCTTCATTTTTTCTTTATTTATCAAACAAGGTAATTTTAACTGACTTAACTTCACATTTGCTGATTCTTTCTTCCACCTAATCAAATCGCTTTTTAGCTCCAATAGTGAATTTTTCATCAGTTATAATATTTTTCAAAATGTATATTTTTTTAATAATTTCTGCCTCTTTATTGATACTCTCTACTTGGTGAGATATCATTCTCCCACTTTTCTTTAGTTTTTGAGTGTAGTTTAAATTAGCTGATTTGAAGTTCTTATCAAGAAAAATATCTGAGCATCTTCCAGGAGATTTTCTATTCGTTTTTTTTTTCTTTGAGTGAAAGTCTGGAAATTTTGTTGAAAATCAGATATAAAATACAAATAAAATAGAAAACAAAAATGTGGTAATTCTGAACATTAAGTTCTTTCTCTTTATTGTTGCTGTTTGTTATTGTTTGTTTAGACAACTTGGAACTAATTTAGAAAAATTTGTATTTTTTTCCACATGTAGCTTACAAATAATATGCAGTTTACACCTAATGAAAATGTGTGATAGAGAGTTTAAGTAATTTGCTTAAAATCAATCATAACTAAGTGGTAGAGAATGGATTTGAGCCCAGACAATCTGTCTCTGGAATCACACACAGTAACAGTAATAAGATAGCATTTATTGACAGCTATGTGCCAAACACCCATTTTAACAGATTTATATGTATTATCTCAGTAAATCTTTAGAATAATCCTATTAAAGAGGTACTCTTTGACTAGTTAGCTTATGAGTCATCTGGTCATTGGAAACTTCTGGAACTAGTAAGACTCCTACTTTTAGTTACGGCACTCTGAGTGCATGGGGACAGTTAGCCAGCCCATCAACAACTTTGCCTTCACTGTCTGTAGACTCTTGATGATAACCAGTAATGAGAGCTCGCGGGTTTTTTTAGGTCTCTCCTGAGCAGAGCACACATGACATTGCATATGCACATAGCCTTATGAATTTCCAAGAATATGTCAGAGTTTTCTAACTCCTACAGCTTCCTATCCCTCAGTTCTTTCTGTTAAACTGTTTATTTCAACTATACCCTATTACCTCAGGCAGCCACAAAGTTAAATGATTACCTGTAAATATTTTCAACAAACACAATCTCAGAGGAAAAGGTCTTTTGCTCTGTAGCACTGGATGCGCTCCAAGGCAAGTTAAATACAGACAGTCTTATAAATAAGTCTTCCAGGGACCACAGATAGGTCAGATAAAGAAAGTTCTCTGGAAATGAAGCTTAGGGAAGATGCCTGCTCTGATGACTACAGGCTGCTGACCGCTCACTGTGATTATGAGCTGTTGATTTTCAAGCTACTTAGAAGCACAGTGTGGGGTAGGAATAAAATGCATTAAAATGCTGTGAAACTTACTATTCTTATTGAGAGTCCACTGTTTTCTTGGAAAGAAATTGCTTCCTGGATTACTGCAAACTTTTGATTTATTTGCAGAGTTCCAAAAATAAAGTCCCTGCTGACACTCTTTTCCAGTTTTCTTGCTGTTTTCATGGAGAGAGGAATTCTCATAGGTCCTTGCTCCACATTTTTGCTGATATTACCATATTATGGATTTTTAAATATGTTCTATAAAGCAAAGATAGGCAATGACCTTTATTTTCAGCTGACATTGCTTTCTCCTCTCTCTCTCTCTCTCCCTCTCTCTCTCAGTAGTAGTAATACGATAGCATTTATTGAGAGTTATGTGGCAAATACCATTTTAACAATTTTGGTATGTAGTTTCTCAGTAAATCTTCAGAATAATCCTATTAAAGTGTATTATCATTACCCCAGTTTAGTAATTTGCTTGAAATCAATCATAACTAAGTGATAAATGGATTTCAACCCAGACAGTCTGCCTCTAGAATCAAAGGTTATGAGACAATGTAGGAACCAGAATGAAAAATATCTTAATGTTTCAAAAATGTCAACTCATTATATGGGCTTTTGTTATGTTAAACTTTAGATTACTGCTAATGTAATAAGCATTCAAGTGAGATATTTATTGATCACTGTAATGTCAAGCAAGTAGTTTTAATATTTTTAATTAGGGCAAATAAATATACAACTAACGATCCTTGAATTTTCTATTTTATTAGAATTTTCATACGAACAATTTAACAAGTCATAAACAAAATTCTTTACCAGGTAATACTTTCTGCCTTGTTTGAGAAAATATGACCACTGTACCTTTGAGATCCCCTCCAGTGTGAAATCATTTAAAGATACTTAGTTTGTTTATTTTTAATTCAACAAAAATCTCACTGTTTTTACTTCATGCCAGGAACTGAGGACATGATGGTAAATGAACCAGATTCTGCCGTCTCGGGGCTCGTACTATAGGGAAGAGAGTCATGAGGTAGTAATGGATGTGATTAGTGTGATGAAAGCAGTACAGAGAATTATGGGATTGTACTATGAAAGACTGAGGATCTGGCTTATTGGTGGATCACTTGCCTGGCATATGTAAGATACTGGGTATAATCCTCAGCACTGCAATAAAATACAAAAATCAGATGTAAAGGACAGGTCAGGATGATAGGAAATATAGGCAGGGACCGGGGATTTAGCTCAGTGGCTTAAGCGCCTGCCTGGCAAGTGTGAGGTCATGAGTTCGATCCCCGCTACCAAAAAAAAAAAAAAAAAAAGGAAATATAGGCAGAGGAACCATACATGGAAATGATAGAGGTCCAGATGAACATTATTTACTCGAGAACTCAGAACAGGTTAGGGTGGCTAGAAAACAGAAATTGACTGGGGAGAGAGAGAGAAGGAGGTAAAAGGACATGACTGCAGAAGATCATTTGTTCAGAGTACTTGTTTAGATGGATAAAAGTCCCCTCCCCCAGAAAAACACACTATATTTGTATGTAAATTTTCTTACGTACACCACAGGAGGTTGTCCATGGCAGCACATGTGACAGAATTCTGCCTTGTTGCTGATAGCTTTTAGTGATGAATTGTCTGCCTTCTCCAATAGAACGAGAATCTCTGTAAGGCTGATGGTAGGACAGAAGGATAAAAAGTTCATGACTAAACGGGTAAAAGTAAGCTAAAATACAAAACTTGAAAGAGAAAAATAAAATCAAGAACACACCATTCCAGGAGGCAAGAATACAACTGAAATTATTCCAAAGTTCTCTCTAGCCAGACTGCCTTCCCTGGTTAGGTATTTTATAACAGCATCCATCATCTTTATGACAACTCTTTGAGGTACTGCATCTCCTTTTTAATATGAACAAATGAAGGTTTAGAAAATATAAATGATTTCATTCATTTCACAAATACAGACTGCTGGCTGTATGCTGACTCATCAGTGAATCCTAGCTTATGGAACTTAACATTCAAGCAAGAACTTGCTCACAGCTGATAAATTAGAACCAAAATTTCCTAACTCAGAAAATTAGACTCTCTCCTTCCATTGGACCAGACTGAAAAAGAAAGGGCTAGTTTTTTTGTTCTTAAAGTGACCCTAACACTAATTCACTGTACTAGTTGAGCCAACTCAGCTTTCCATTTTTTTTTTCTAATCATGACAACAAGTACAGTATCTTGATTTTGCTCTTGTTAAAATTTGAACAGACAGGGCCGGAGATTTAGCTCAGTGGCTTAAGCACCTGCCTGGCAAGTGCAAGGTTGTGAGTTCGATCCCCAGTACCAAAAAAAAAAAAAAAAATTGAACAGACCTCTAGTGAGAGGCTGAGTTACCTCCTTCACTAGGGCAGTTAGGACCACTGAGACCCAGGAAGACTGAAAAAGAAAAAAAAAAAGAAGAATTGCCAGCCACCAGTTGCTCTAGCTTGCTTGTCCTAGGCTCCACTTTGCATTCTCCTCTGCTCTTCTCTTTTACCCTCTTTTCTATTTAGGGCCCTTAGAAAGTGCACTGTTTGTGTCTTTTAAGGACATTGAACATTCCCTGGGGCCCTGCTCATCATTCAGATATGTTCATGATGGTGTCATACTGCCAGATCTTTGACTACAGTCTAAAAAGGACAAGATGATGGTATTAATCTTTCTTAACCTATTAGACTCTCTTTCACTTCCTGTCTGCTGCCATCCCAACATTCTGAATTAGGTAAAAGTAAAACATTTTCACATGCTGCATAATCCAAAGGTGATCAAATCAGAGATTCCCACAGAATTCTTTTCTAGGTTGTTTGTTTGCTGACATCAATTATTTGAGAGATCCAAGGGAAATGGGTAGGAGAAGAAGAGGATAGGACTGTCCTGCCATTCTTCCTTTTGAAATGTTTTCTGATATTGTGGCTAGGGTAGGGGGAAAGTAACTGGAAGGAGGAAAAAAAAATATATATATATATATAATACATATATATTTGGTGCGTTGCTTTGTTTTTTCCTACTGTCTTAAAACTATAACCTCAACATGACATATTTGTAATAGATTTAATCCATAGGATATCTCTGTTCATATTTAACCTGGATTTCTTTTTTGGTTGTTTGTTTGTTTGTTTGTTTGAGACGATTTGTCACTATGTAGTTCAGACTGGCCTCACACTCATGGCAATCCTTCTGTGTTAGCCTCCCAAGTGCTGAAATCATAGGCAAGTCCCACCTTACCTGGTTATCATAGGTTTTGTTTAGTATTTTTTAAATTCTTTGAAATAAGAAATCACCAACAGAATGAAAAGAAAACCCACAGAATGGGAAAGAATTTTAGTCAGTAACCCCTCAGACAAAGGACTTATATCAAGAACATATAAAGAATTGAAAAGCTCAAGCCCCCCAAATTCAAAGACCCGAGAGGGAGACAAAAATGGGCAGCTGAGATGAACACACAGTTCTCAGATGAAGATATACAAATGGCAAACAAATACATGAAGAAATGTTCACCATCCCTGGTCATTCGAGAAATGCAAATTAAAACAACATTGAGATTTCATCTCACACCAGAAAGAATAGCTACCATCAAGAAATCAACTGATAACAAATGTTGGTGAGGCTGCAAGGGAAAAGGCAACAGTGCTCCACTTTTAGTGGGAGTGCAGACTGGTGCAACCACTATGGAAATCAGTATGGCGAATTCTCAGAAGACTAGGATTGGAAGTTCCATTCAACCCAGCTCTTCCCCTACTGGGCATTTTCCCAGAAAAACTGAAAAGATCATATCACAGTCATATATGTGCACCCATGTTCCTAGCAGCACAATTTGTAATAGCTAAATCTTGGAAACAACCAAGATGCCCATCAACTGCAGAGTGGATGAAAAAGATGTGGTATGTTTATACAATGGAATATTACTTAGCTATGAAGAAGGATGATCTTGAGGCCTTCATAGGGAAATGGAGACAACTTGAGACTATCCTCATTAGTGAAATAATCATATTTATAAATATCACATTGTGTCTCTAGTGTAAAAAGTAATAAGAAATGTAGAAGTAATAACACCTAAAATGTGTAATTCCTACTGTAAAAGAGGAAAATAAAGTGCTCTAAAGGATATAATTTCACGTATGTTTAAGTGTGTAAGATGGATGATCATGTTACTGTTTTTGTTATATCATGGAACAGAACTGTTAACAGTCTCATTGTTTGAATGTGTACTTTGTATGTTTTAATTTTGTAACTTGAACAACTATTTCCAAGATAACAGTATGTAATTTATCAAGTAATGATTTCTTAGTGTTTTTTGTTCTTCTCTTTTTTTCCTTGGGATTCTATATTGTTGCTACCCTTTTTTCTGTTTTTTTCTTTAAATAAAATTTAAAAAACTTCTCAAATATATATATATATATATATATATATATATATATATATATATAGAGAGAGAGAGAGAGAGAGAGAGAGAGTTTTGTTTTGTGTTTTGTTTGTTTCTTTTCCCTGAGACAAGGTCTTCCTATGCAGTTCGGGCTGATTTTGAACTTTCCATGTAGATGAGTCTGGCCATGAACCCACAGCAATTATCCTGCTTCAGCTTCCAAGTACTGGAATTCCAAGGATGTATCATCACCCCAGCATATTTTTATTATCCTTTTATTACTTGCAAAATTTTTAGTAACTTACTTTTCCAGAAAGAAGGAATATTTTTCTAAGGAGATGTTCTCAAAATGCAGATTTATGTGGCATCCAGCAATTCTGGTGGGGCACAACCTCTGTCTGCCCAGTACTGTGTAAATTGTCTTATTTTCAGATGACATAACATCTTCATGCTCCCTTTGATACCCTCCCTCACTAAGGAGACTCATATCTGGTGAAATTCATCCAGCATGCATTCTAATATAAGCAAATATAACTGGAGCAGATGAGATTAATGATCACAGCTAAGAGAACATTAACTTCAAAACTGTAAAGCACACAGTTTCAGATTTGATAGTCCATAACCTAATGATTATCAAATAACACAGAACTTTCTTTCTTTCTTGGTAGATGTTGAAAAGAATTCAACATTTTTTGGAACTTTAGCATCAAAACAAATGTTACCCTTATGCATCTACATCCCATGTAATTCTGGAGAGTTGTTTTACTTTCAGGGATAATAGTATATCATGAAGTCCTTCACCTGGAAGATATGGCATTACCTACCTCTGTTCCTTCTGGATATGCTCTTGTCTTTTCTGGACTTCTCCAGTAGCTTCTCAATGGGTCCTTCTTGTTTTCCCTTCTCCAACCCATTCACTAAGCAACAACCAGAGCTAAACCATTCATTCTTTGTGTCATTTTCTTTTTTTAACAGTTTTCACTGCATCACCTTTTAACACAAAGTACAATGTGAAATCTATGAGGCCCTGCAGACCCAGGCCTCTGCCTGTTTTAGCATCCCACATCTTCCTGGCTAACTGAATTCCAACACACTGCCCTTTATTTCTCTCGAAACTGCAGGTTGTTTTCTGAGACATTTTGTACATGCCATTCTGTCAGTCTGCAGTGCTTGTCCCTTATTTTGCCTGATTAACCCCTATGCATTCATGAGTTCTCAGCTTACATATCAGTTCTTTAAAGAGGCCTCTTCACTCTCCCTGCTCTAAATTATCTTTCAGTTATCTCTCTCACACACTCACCTTCCAAATTTTTTTCCCTCATTTGTTTGTTTGTTTGTTTGTTTGTTGTGATACCACAAATCAGACTCAGGCACGTTTGCCAGGCAGGTGCTGGCTGTGCCACTGAGCTCTATCCCCAGCCCTGCGCCCTCACTTGTGTGTTTACCTATCTCCTCTGCTATAATAGGTCACTACACATGCAGAGACATTGATGCTTTTGTTCCCACTATGTTCGTTCCCCACTAAAATACTGTGCTCAATGGTATGTGCACCACAGAGAATTAGTCAGTGAGTAAGTACATAAATATTTGTGGAAAAAAAGGAATCACAATGCCCAAAATATCCTTCAGCCTGTCTGCAGAAACCCTTCATGGGCAGCCATGAAACTTCTAGAGAATCTAATACAGCTCCTCTTAGACATACTGCATTCCATACTAATATATTTTAGGGACACAGCAGTTTATGTTGTCTCTCTTCTACTCCCAAAGATATAACTTAATCAGAGACCCTAATTGATTCACCGCCAGTAGTCCATCTTCTGGTCTCCTTTCCTTCTACTTGTATATTTTACTCTAATATCAAAGGAATGAGAGATCTTTTTTAAAACTGTCCCCTTTAAAGGGGGAAAGAAAGGAAGGGGAAAGAAAAAGAGAAAATAAAAGGAAAAAGTAGAAATGAAGCTTTTGAAAATTAGGAGGGAAAAGGGGGTTGAAGAGAGGAAATTAGGGGGGAAAGAAGAATCAAACTATATCATGTACAAGTACAAATTCCCTATGATGAATGTGATAATTATGAAAATCTAAAATGTACCAATAAAATTAATTTTACTAACTGTCCCCTTAGTTTGATTATCTAAGGTCCTTTGTTTTCCCTTCTTTCTGAGTCTTGTGATTATAAACCACACAGTCTGTCCTTGTCTTTTGAAGCCATTTCAGATGAGCTCCTGTTGACTGCTCTGTTCATCAGATGTGTCTTGGCCAAAAGCTCTGTTTCCACACTCTGATCCTCTACTCCAACTTTGTGTCTTGACACTAGCCCCTAACATCTCAGCTCCTGACATCAGCTTCACCTTCCGGTGTTGGCCTTACTCCCAGTGTCTGGACCCAGTGACTGAAGGACCCACCATTCCTCCTCCCGAAAGGCAGGTCTTGCATTCCTCCTCTAGTTCTCCTCCCTCAGCAATGTGGGAAAATGCTCACCCTAGCACCAGGCCTCTGACCAACATCCATCCCAAGTTTAATTAAGGCCACTCACGAGGAGAACTAGGCCTCACAAGGAGGTGACCCCCATCTGGAAACCAGTGCCACATGCAGGCCACTGCCAGAGTGAGGACAGCCACCCAAGCCTCTCTCTCAGTAAGTCAGCTCCACTCATGGACTGTGAAGGGAGAGCGCCAAGCCTCACAAGGTGGTGATTTTTACCTGGAAACCATACCATTTCCTTTGTTTTCTTGCATTGGGTTTTATTCTCTTTTGTTTTGTTTGATTATGTTAGATCTGATGGCATGAGCAGCTATTTAAAAGATAGCAAGACATGTTATGGTAGCCATTTTGGATTTACTATTAGATTATTTTGAAGTCCTTTATTGCATTCATTTATTTTTATTGTTTCTACTCTATTCTGTTCTGTTTGATTTTTACTATGCCCAAAGGTATCTGCAGCTATTTTGAAGACAATAAAAGGCATTATAATAACTATTTCTGATTTTGTAAGGTTTTGAAGTCCTGTATCACTTATACTAGTTTATTTTGATTGGTTTCATTCTGTTTTATTTTCCTTGGCTTTACCATCTTTAAAAAGAAGAAGATCACTCATAAGAGAGGAAGTCAGGAGGTCTGGCCTTTTCCACCTCTCAAGACCTATTTCCCTCTGGTCATCCACGAGGATTCTGTATGGCTTCACGTTCCTATGCGTCCTCAGTAATGAACACCACCCCCATCTAATCGTACTCTAAACTTGGTAACTGAATCTAATCTCTCAGACTCCCTAAGGCCTTCTAACTCCTCCTACTACTCACAGTTTGTTCAGATTCAGTACATGAGATTCTTTGGAAAGCTGGAAAAAGAATTCCTCCAGACTTAGATCTCATTACTGTCAGTAGCCATGGGACCTTAAATAAGTAACTTAATGTCTTCTTATTTTAAAAATTCTATGAAATGGGAATTACATTCCACTATATTCAGGTTCTAGCACAGATCTGCCACATTGTAGGCAGTCAAAAAATGTGCAAGGAAGGGCACCCAGAAACCATGTGTTCACCACCTGCAGGGTCACGATGCTCTGGCCATAACAGAGAAATGAAAGTCTTATCTTTATGAATATAATTACTGTGGATGAAACTGTAATATCAGCAGGGTAAGAAGAGATGTATGGAGAGGGAACTTGTGTTTAAGACCAAAAAAATGAGTAAAATAAAACAGCGGGATGAGAAAAAGGAGGGAGGCATTCCAAGAGAGCCACCGTGAATAAAAGTATGAGCACATCATAGGCATGGGAGCTTGAGAAACAGCTGAGGATGGGCCGGGGATTTAGCTTAGTGGCTTAAGCGCCTGCCTGGCAAGCGCAGGGTTGTGAGTTCAATCCCCGGTACCCAAAAAAAAAAAAAAAAAAAGCCAGAAATAGCTGAGGAGAGTGAAGGAGCCAGGAAAAGGCAGAAAAAATAGCTTGAAAAAATGGCAAAGGGCTAACTTCAAGAAGATAAGACAAAAGTCAAACCAATACTGCCCCTGACTTTTTGCCTGATCTCCAACTGCTTTGGGTTACACCGTCTCTGTAAGGAATATCTTGGGATTCATCATCTCTAAGCATTTATTTGTAACTCAATTAATTGTTTATTTATTACTCAGTTATCCCAGTGAGTAACATAGCACATATCTCATGCAGGTAACTAGTCAATGTTTATAGACTCCAATGGCCAAATAATCACTATGGGAATGTTGCTAAGGATTCTGCAAATGCCCTGACGTAGTCTTGGATGTGGCAACAGAAGTAGGGACTCCTAGTTTGCTCTTGGACTTTACATCACTCTGTGTCTTCCTCAAATATTTGCTGACATCACACAGAAGTAGTTGTGAAATATTTCTATGACCTCATATCTGTAAAAGTTCTTAAAACCTTGGCTGTTGTGTAAAGTGGCTGGTTAAAAAAAAAAGCAAAAATAGACTCAAGGTAAACTTTTATTCATGCTTCTTTCTTGACTTCTTTGGACTTAACTAAGTGTCTCTGTCTATATTAAAATATTATTAATAGTAAATGCACATGGTCCTGAAGCAAGTCCAGCAGATTGCTATAGCTGCTGGTTTCAAACAGGAACCTAAAGAGAGTTCTTTCTGTGGTCTGTTGGCCATTCCAGAACTTTGGAAAAGGAATGGTCAATTCATCAGAAAGACATAGCAGGTGTGTATGGCGGACTTTGGGGGGCCTGTAGGGGAGACACCCTGGTGCCTCAGGACCTGCACTGTGCGGTTGACTGGGGTGCCGGGAGAACAAGGAGCTCCTCCCCTTTCTTGGGGATGGCTGAGAGTGTGGCAGACTTTTGGTGGCCCACAGGAGAGAGACCCTGGCATCTCGGGACCTGCACTGTGCGGTTGACTCAGGGTGCCGGGAGAACAAGAACTCCTCCCCTCTCTGGGGGACGGCTGTGATCCTGGCCATGCACGGGCTGAGAATCAGACATCTCATGTTGTCCTGTCCCCCTCCCCCCTGCTTAGCAAGTGGGAGCCAGTGAACTACACATCTTGTGAAAAGATTGACTATATTATTTAGCATGAGCTCCCCATATGCAAAGATATGGACAACCATTTGGAAGAAAACAAGAGACAATATGACAAATAATAAAGATCTCTGGTTGTCTAGCTTTGAAATTTATGCTTTCTTATGTCCCGTTCTGTTCTGTTTTGTTGTGTTTAATTTTACCCCTTTTTAAAAGAAAATAAAATTTTTTTTAAAAAATCATAAATGCAAACAAGTAAAATAACACTAATAATAACATTGCTTGGGTGATGGGTGGCACACATTTAATCTATATTATTGCATGTTTTCCTCACAATAATCTTATGAAGTCAATTCTACTATTATCTTGACAGGTGAGGGAATTGAGGCAGAGTAATAAATAATTTGCCCAAAGTCACATAGTATCATGGTTTGGATATAAAATGCCCCCAAAACTCACATGCTAAAGGTTTGGTTGCCAGCTCATGGGTTTTTTGGGAAATGACTGTATCATAAGGATTATTTTTGGGGCGGGGACCAGGAATCAAACTCAGGACCTTGTGCTTGCCAGGCAGGTGCTATGCCACTGAGCTATACCTCCAGTCCATTCATAAAGACTTTAACTTTGTCAAATGGATTAATCCATTGATGAGATCATAATTTGAAGGCATTTGTAGGAGGTTATGGAAACGCAATGAGGACTCTATCTGAAGGAAGTAGATGATGGGAGCATGACCTTAGGAACTGTATGAGGTCCCTCTCAAGCTCTGTCTTCCTCCCTCTGCTTCTGGGCTGCCATAAAGCAAGCAGCTCTTCTATATCAAGCTCTTCGGCCATGAACTTTCTGCCTGGCCACATGCCCAGAAGCAACAGAGCCAGCTAACCATGGGCTGAAACCTCTGGAGCCATGAGCCAAAATAAGCTTTTCCTTCAAGTTGGTTTATCCAGGTGTTTTGTCACAGCAATGGAAAGCTAAACCACATAGTTAGCAGGAGTAGAGGTGGAGTTAAACCAGGCACTCTGCCTCCAGTGCCCAGCCTCTCAACTTACTGGCTATATTACCTGTGTAATACATGTCAGGATCCTTATTTTATGGATATAAAAATTGAAATAACAGAGAATTTGCCTCAAGTCACTAAAAAAGTGAATCAGTGACAAAGTCAGAACATTCTGGACTCCTGATTTTCTTGGCTCAATTTTCTGTCAACAAAAACATTCCTTTTTTTCATCCTCACTGTTCTCCTCCATTTTTTTCACCTTGTACGAGTGTTGAGATGACAGACATGCACAAACATCTTCAATGTTTGCCCAGCCTGGAGTCATGCACAAGAAGATACAAAATTCCATTGTTTTGCATTTTCTCCTTGAAATCAAGCTTCCCCTTGAATAAAATTACATTTTTCTTTAAGTTCAGGATTCCTAAGAAAATGGTCAATGCCAGAGTTCTGGCATAACCCAGCCTAGAGTGAACTTCATAGGATCCAAATTCTAGAAAAAAAGGACAAGTCCTTCTTCTTCCCTGGGAGGTCAGGGAACACAAGCAACAGTAAGTGAGACCACAGGCCTCTTGGGTTTTCTCAGTGCCTAAGATTATAGCATATGGAGATTTTTTTTAAATTATGACTTCAAAAGCTCAAAGCTCCATGGATTATATTTAAATTTTTAAGGAAGTTTTTTTAATCTGTAACATTCTTCCCCCATATACAGAGTAGAAAATAGGGTTTTGGGAAATAAAATTGAGCTCTCTCTGGGGGAACTATCTAGACAACTGGTAACATTCTTTCTGGCTCTCTACTGCAAGTTAGAAATACTTAGGTGCTGCTTCTGTATGCTGCAATTCTGTACTTACCTATTTTCTGATTTCAGGGATTGTTAATCCCTTAGACTTTGACACACTTAATTATGACACAGTTTTAGAAAAGAAAAGTGAGGCTATGTTTCATTCTGCTCCAGAAACATCAGCAGCTGCAGTGCAAAGATCATGCTAGCGAAGTCTCTGTCCTAAGAGGCAGTGGTCCTTAAACAGGCTCTGGGGAAGTCCCTGTGTACTAGAGCTATACTCAGAAATGACACACTGCAAGACAAGAACATAAGGCAGCTGGCTCCGTGCACTAAAGACAGCCAAGGTTGAAGTAATAATAGAAATTTCATGTGGCCTGCTGTTTCTGTCCAGTATACTCAAAAAGTTTTCCTACAGCAGCCAACCAGAAGCACTGCTGAGAGCCAAAGTCAGTAATTGGAAACAAAGTTGCCAAACCGTTATTTCCCATTCTGTGTTGTGTTATTTTGTGTTTTTCATTTTTCCCTTGGCATTTTGAACTCAGATGTCAGCTTTGGGTGATATAAAAGCTCTGACGCTTTCCTGCTGTTACAAGCTCAAAGATAATGTTGTGGAAGGCAGTGACCACAGTAAGGGTGATGTAGTGAAATGCAGCTCTTTCCATGAATACACAAATGACAAAGTTTTAGGAGTATGAAATCATCTTTAGTTTCCAGTCTACATGCAGTCTGGCCTAACACAGCTATATTGAGCATATGTACTCATGTTAATTTGCTCTGTGCTTGGCACTTCAAAGGCACAGCTAATTTTGGTTAACATTCTTAAGTGGCTTAATATCTTTGGTTACTATCATTAAGTGGAATACCATGTTTTTAGGAAGGCTTTCTTCCTATGAAAAGTTAGCTAATGAGCCCTTCCTTTTAAAAACCAAGATGTATCTTTCACTAAAGCTTAACTTCCCTCAGATAATTTTTGTGATAAAAGTGTCTGTTTAAAGAAATATATCCTCACAGTGGGAAATTCCAATATAAGCATAAATTTGCCCATAAATAGTTCATATTATCTGACTTCCCAATAATTTAGAAGGCATTTTCACTCTGATACTCTGATACAGTGCCAAACATATAGGAAGTACACAAAATATATTGAAGTGGATTATATCTTTAATGATGTGCTTACACACACATCATTAAAGATATAACTAATAATGGCATGAGTTGAATGAATAAAATAGAGAGATGACCACAAATACCAGCACTGTAAGCATAACTCATCCTAAAAGAGAAGACCACCTCTAATTTGAAGAGGTCACTGATCGCTTTTCTTAACTCATCATACACACACAGTGTTTGACCACCCTCTTCCTTAATCAGCCCTGATGAGAAAACGTGCAGACATTAAGTGACTTGCCCGAAGTCACTCAGAAGCCAATGGGGAACTGGGATCAGAATTCACAAGCTTCAGCTTTCTGTGCAATCACATGGTGAAACTCATGTCTTCCCCCATCTTCCCTGGTCACTGCTTGGCACAGCACCCTCTGGGTGCCAGGGAAGGGAGAAGGCACTACAGCCAAGTCTTCCATTGCCTCAGAAAGAAAACAGTTTCAAAAGTCATTCAGTTGCAGTTTATTTTTTAAGTGTCCTTTTCAGTATGTAGATTCATGTTAATTTGAGACGTTTCATCTTAAAGAAAAATAAAGGATTTAAAGGGTAATTGTGATGGGCTTTGTCCAGATCTAAAGAGATCTAAAACATTTCGGTTCATTGATCTTGGAATAAAGTTCAAACTCAGCTCATACGCTTATCCCTGAATTTCATTTTTTTTAAAGTACCTCAGTCGTAAACTCCCACTCCACTTGATCAAAAGCCTCTCCTGCTTCAAGAGACAAAGCAACAATCAGCCTCCTTGTTCATTTAACTAAGTCAGTGTTCTTAATCAGAATAAAAAAAAAAAACACCAAGAGCCAAAAGGATGGTTTTTAATTTTTTTAAAAAAGTGGTTTGATGAAGCTACAGGACGGTGGCAGCACCCTCAGCCCAGAAAAATACCAATTGATTCCTCAAACATACAAACAGGATCATGAACTATTTTTTTTAGACTCAAGTCTTCTGTTATGAACTTAGTCCCCCCACCTATCCCCCTCACCGCTCAGCAGCCCTCACCTCTCCCCTCCAGCACCTCACATTTCCTATCTTAAAGGGAATGACTGTCCAGTGCCCTTTCACCCTCCTAAAAATATGTAACTTAGACTTTTCTGTGTCCTCTCTTCCCTCTCTCAAAAATTTGGTTGTAAAATCAATAGGTGGGACAGAGCAAAATAGCCACTGGACCAACATGGGGGAGTCATGGCAGTCCAGAGCTTGGTGTTAGAGTCCAGCAGGGCCACAAGGAAGTCCACACAGGAAGCCTGCTCAGTGTGGGGCGGCAGGGCCTGCACCGCCTGGGGCAGCACCCCCAGAGTGCAGAACCCAAGTGAAGTTAGAGGACGTTCCCGGAAGAGGGGCTAGGTATAAATAAAGTATCAGAGTCCATGCAGAGTGGGAAGGTATCCTCCTGTGGGTAAGAGGAAAGAAATGGAATAGGAGATGAAGGTTACATGGAGGAAGTTGACAAAGTGAGTAATTTCGTAAGGATAATAAGAAGCTTTCTCACTGTTGTTGAAGAGAATTGAAAGCATTGAAACAAAGAGACCTAGAGTGAACCCTGTAGTTGTTGGACTAACTGGAGATATCCAGGTAAATACAGGCAAATTTATATAGAAATAGAAGTACAAGTACATATTATTTATCATACATTCAAATTATGGAATGTAGAGTAATAAACCCCCAAAGATGTACACATCTTAATCCCTAAAACCTGTGAATATGCTAACTTACATAGCAAAAGAGTTTTTTCAAGAGTTGTTAAATTAAGGACCTTGAGATTGGAAAATTATCCTAGATTATCCAGGTGACCCAATCTAATTAATCATGAGGTCCCTTATTAAAGGAAGGTAGGAAACAGAGCTGAAAGAGAAAGGAATAGTGTTTTGAAGATGCTATGGTGACACTGGCTTTGTAAATGGAGGGCAGGGACGGATGATGATGATGATGATGATGATGATGACGATGAGCTATAGTGAAATACCTGAATCAGGCTACTTAATTAAAAAGAAGGAAGAGGAGGAGGATGGAGGGTAAATGAGAGGGGTAAGGAGAGGGGGGAGGAGGGGGAAGAAAAATTTATTTAACCCACTATTCTGAAGGCACAGGGCCCAGGAGCCTCACCTGGTGATGGCTTTCTTCCTGGCAGTTAAAGGTCACCTATGATTTCAAATTGGATCTTTTTGCTATGAGAGAATGTGGTAAAATGTAAATTGGATCAGAGTGTTAGACGGTAGTAATACATCAATGTTAATTTCCTAATTTTGATGGTTATATTGTGGTAATACAGGAAAATTAAAAAATTAAGAGATTATGAGACATCAGACTGGCAAATTGTTCTCATGATTCTGGAAAAAATTCTACCAATAACATTTTTTGTAAAGAGATCATTTCAAAAACTTTCAAATTCATATCATTTGGTGCCAAATCCTTTTATTATGACTAAGGTTTTTCCTGCGTACCATTGCTTCAGTTCTCCTGATAGAAACAGATGCTTCTCACTTTTCTCAGGAGTCAGAGCATTTTCTGGCCGGGCATCAGCTCTGACTGAGCCTGGTGCGTGCAGTCCGGTAGGAGTCAGCAAAGCCCTGATGATATGGGATGGTGCTGGAGGACCGGTCAGGAGACATGTGAGGAAACAATTTTAAAAAACAGTCAGAATGTTCTTGCTTCACTTTTTTTTTTCTAACATCTAATTAAAATGCCCACATCAACTGTGAAGTGTCAAGAAGAAATACTGAATGTTATCTGTTAGCGTTTTTGTTTTATGATTAATTTAATCTTTCCAGGGTGCTCTCTTAGCAAAAAGCAAAGTAATCATTTTGAAATGCTCATCCTGGAGAATTTCATCTCATCCAGCCCTTCTTTTCTTCAGTCTTTCTTAGCAGGTCTGTCCCATTTCACTTGTGCATCTATGTGCACTTACACAAACTTATTTTTGGATTTCAAATCAATATGGTAGGGTAAAAACATATTTTGAAGGAGAAATTAGTCTAGTCAGTGTCTAAGAGATCCAAAAAACTTATGCTACCTACTTAAATATAAAGTTACCTTGTTAAGAAAAAAAAGCTGTAATGCAAGGAAAACAAGGAAATATAAATATGGATTCAATACTTGAAATTAGAAAATTACTGTTTACCATGTTAAGTGTAAAACATGTTTAGCTACACTGTAGAATATCTTTAATTTTGGGGCATGTGTGGAGTATTTCAGTATGAAATATTGCAACATCTTTACTTTGCTTTAAAGGGATTCATAAGATACATTATACATACACATCTTTCAAAATTTGCTAAAATGGATCAATGATGTTTGCTTAACCTAGATGTTAGATACATGTGTGAGTCAGCTTTCCATATAACAAATACCTGAGATAATCAACTCATAAAAAGGGATGACTTATTGTTTTGGCTCATGATTTTGGAGGTTCCATTCCATGATCTATTGGCCCTATTGCTTTGGGCCTGTGGGAAGGCAGCATATCTTGCTGCGGGTATATGATGGAGCAAAAACTGCTTACTTCATGGTCAGGAAAGAAAAAAATTAGAGAAAGAGGGGATGGTCCTACCATCCCCTTCAAGATCACCCCAGTAACCTAAAGTCCTCTGTTGTAGTCAGGTGTTGTGAGAACAATTAGAATCAGGACACAAAATGTATAATATTATTTTATGATGGTCACTCCGAGCTAACACAAGAAAGTGAAAGAAATCTGTCCAAAACACTAAAGACTCAGAATATGCAGCCCAGGGCCTGGATCCTACAACAATGTCCTGCATGAGTCCAGATGAAGACCTAGAGCCCATGACAATGCCCCTCACGAGTCCAACTGAAGGTCTAGGAAGGACTCACCCAGTGTGTTTTAAGGATCCACACTGGGAAGGCCCAAAGTTCAGCAGCGGAAGCTAGAAAGTCTATGCCAGTGGGGTGAAGGAGCTGTGCTGGTAGGTTGAAGGTTCTACATTGGAGCTGAGGAGTCACGCTTATAATAAAGACCAGGGTTGTCCTGAAAAGGACCACAGCCATCCTCAGCAATACAGAGGTCCCGAGCTCCTCCAATGATAAGAACAGTTGAGTACATGCCAGAAAGCTAGCATGACAGGTTTCTCTTGGAAATTAAACAGTATACATTTCCCCTCCAGAGCCAGGGAGCAATGCTTGATGTAAGAACCAGAGCTCCCCCAAAGTGAATCACAGCCACTCTCATCAACAAGGTCCCGAGCTCCTCTGATGACAATGAAGAACTCACACTGGGGAAGCTAGTCATGATGAGCTCCTTCAGGAAAACCAGCAGCTCAAACAGCAACACTTAGAGAAACCCACAACACCTCACTCATTTTCTCCACCTCTCTATTTATGCTGGCAACTTTCCTCAGGTGGAATATCTATGTTTAGCACCATGATGATTTAATTCAGCTGGTGTTAAGATGACCACCAGTTTTTAATCCATAACATCCTCCCACAGCCCTACTGCTTAAAGGTTCCACCACTTCTCAATACCACCACCCCGGGAACCAAGACCTTAACACATGAGTCTTTAGAGGACATTCAACATTTAAACCACAACAGTATGAAAGGGTTCATTTTATTGATTTTTGGGGGATTCTAAAACCCTATATTAGCTTAGCTTTTGTATTTCAATACCCAGCCTCCTTACCTTCTCATAAATCTGCTTCAAAAAAGGCTTCTTGGGAATAGTGGAGGGCATCCATACCACATGCATCACAGTGTAAATTTAGCTACTGAAGACTACCAGGTTCTTGGGAAATGACAAAATCATTATACCTACTTTTAATACTTAATTTTTAAGTATCCTATGGAGATATTCCCAGCACCATCTGGATATCTAATGTGAATTCTCTTATTCCTGGAGGAAAGTGGGAGCTAGATGAGGCTGCTCTCCACCAGACCTCCCCCAAGGCATCAATTCCTGTAACAAGGGTCTGCGTTCTCCCTGCTATAGGTCCTGTCTTTTCAGAAAAACACACAAAATCACACAAAGGTCACACTCACCATTCAAGGCACACTTTAGTTGTCACTTGCTGTCTTCTCCAGGTAAAATCAATTGCTAGGTTCTCTGGATTCCCAAAGCATTTTTATTTCCTTATAACAACAATTACCACTTTGGTACTTTACACATTTGTTTATCTGTCTCCCCATAGGCTCTGAGCACTTAAAAAGGAGAGGCCATTTATTATTTACCTCGTACTGTGACTAACACACAGCAAGATCTCAATAAAAGTTTGTGAGCAAAAGAATGAACAAGTGAATGAATATGACCTTTGAGCTGCGATCCAGACAAAGCAAAACTTGAAAAACTGTAGGTTCCATCAACATTTCCAATACCTTCCTTCAGATCCTGCTACTTAAACTTCAGATCTTGATACATTGGTATATCAGTTCAGGAGACCAGAACTGTGGAACTAATTCTGTGACCAGGATCATGGAAAGAATTAAGTTCAATAATCAAGGTGCCACTATATTTAATATCCCATGGAAGCATTAAACAGCAGCTACCGTGCACGAGATTAAAATCAAAGAATATTAGAAGTCTTCAAAGAGTAAGGCTTTTTTCCAAACAAATTTTACTTTTTTCCACAGCTTGAAAATTAGAGCTCTCATAGCCATGCAGATACTTCCAAGGGATATTAAAAGTTACAAAATAGTCACAGACACAGATGGACACCTCTGACAGTTGGGGATGGTGACCAGGCAAAAATGCTAAACTCAGAAAAATTCATCTGGCAAAAGAAGCATTTTTAAAAATCAAATCTCAGCCAACATTTACACCAGGCTCTATTCTAAAATCTACAAGTGTATTATCACATCTAGACCTCACAGCAGCACTATATAACATAGAGCCTGTTATTACTCCCATTTTATAGATGTGAAGGCTAAGAAATTGCCCTTACTCACCTAGGAAACACTCTATGCCCTACATCACTATGGACATCATGATTCTGCATGATGGATAGACCTGCAAGTTTCATCAAATATGAGCTTCACATTATTGTGAGCCACCTAGTCAACACATCCAAAGACTAGAGAAGAAAGCTGAAGCCCAGAGGAGTAAATGGCCTGAATGGGTTTATGTGGAGCTGTTTCAGCACTGAAGCCCTTGACTGCTAACTCTCTGTGTCTTTTCCTGTGACCCAGCAGCCCCACTCTCATCTTCCCTTGCTGCAGCGTCTGGGGAATCACATCCCACTTTTCATGTGACATCTCCAAGTCCTTGCAGGGCAGTGAGTGAAATTCATCAGTGTTTCTTAGTGACCTGGGAACTGACTTCATCCCAACAATTTGCTTAGTACATTTAGGCTAAGTTAACCCAGTGCAGTGAATTAGATGAATGCTAAAAAAGAAAATGAAAGAATACAGAAGAAATATTTAGAAAAAGTGAACTCATCAAGGTTCACTTTTTTCACGACTTCAGACAAAATGGAAGTCTCTGCTGGAAATGTGTGTTATTGAACGTCAAGTTTTAGAGACAGAACCACTGGACACCCTTGCCTAAATGAAACAAGCTCCACTTTGTACTGCTCTGTGGGCTCAGACCTTTAATTAAAGGCACATGATTAAATATTTTTTCTAAGTTGACTTGGAAAAGAGAACCACAGGGGACAGTGTGGATTGACTGAAATGGTTTCCTTTTGAGGCTCTTGATTTC
>PVJX010006218.1:0-79371 GCA_004027295.1 Dolichotis patagonum
CCTTGTTCTCCCGGCACCCTGAGTCAATCGCATGGTGCAGGTCCCGAGGCGCCAGGGTCCACCATACTCACCTGCTATCTCTTTCTGATGAATTGACCATTCCATTTCCAAAGTTCTGAAATGGCCAACAGACCAGAAAAAGAATTCTCTTTAGGCTCCTGTTTCAAACCAGCAGCTACAGCGATCTGCTGGCCTTGCTTCAGGGCCAAATCCCTAGCCTTTTAAAAAATATTTTTGACACAGAGTTTTACTAAGTTGCTTAGGCTAGACTTGAACTGGAGATCTTTCTACCTCAGCCTTCCACAGTCCTAGGATTACAGCATGTGCCACCATGCCCAGAAAGTCTATTCTTTGGAAAGAAGACGTGGAACATGAAAAGTGCTACTGCTGAGGGAGCTAGAAGAGACAGCAGCTTCATTCAGATACAAAAGTGACACTGTCCATGCACGAGAACAGTGGTCAGGGGCATGAGGTGTTCTGCGCAAGTGGGGTCACATCTCCGGGGACCACTCTCATGATACTGGCAAGGAAGAGGCCACATGATGCTCACAAGTCAAAGGCACACATGTGAACTGCCCAGGCCACAGAACCTTCCATCTAGAGCAGGCCCAGCTGGCAGCTTACAGCCAACTGCCCCTGCTCATAGTTGTTTCTAACTAGGCTATTTTGTTCTGTTATGTGGATGTTCAAAAATATATTTAAGGATCTGCCTTGGGAATAGATAACAAACTAAATGTTCTAGTAACTTAATTTCAACCCAAATGCCATGACTCTTGCAGACCATTCGACATACCTTTAAACAGATGGAACAAGGATCAGTGGGAAAGAAAAGGTTTTTCAGCATGTCAGTTCCATGAGCTTTCACAATCAAAGCAGAGAGATTATTTCCAATTTGTTGTACCAGGAAAAAGTTTTCTATGTGATATCCATGCTTAGTAGTTGTAATATTTTTTTTAATGTTCTTTGATGGTTCAGTGCCAACAACTGAAGCAAAACAGAATGGAGTTTTTAAAAGAAGACCAAAGTCCTAGATTCAGGTGGCACTTGCATATGGAAAGGGCTCCCCTGGCGTCCTGGTAGAACCTGCCTTTGCAGCAAGGACAGCTGGATGTGATGGGGTGGCTCCCAAGGCGGCCCAGCTTGCACCTCCAGCACTGTCTTTTGTGGTCTGCAAGAATCCTTCCTCTACACCCCACAAGCAATGCCTGAGACATGACTGACTTCCAGGACAGCTAATGTGGGAGTCAGCAGAGATAGCAGTGGAGCACAGACATCCCACCTCTGGATCCTGGTAGGGTCACTTACTAGCTGCGGATTTTTACTTCTCTATGCCTCAGTTTCTACTTCTATGCAACAAACAATATTTCAAGCTTCTTTTGAGTAACTATTTGTGAACTGCTGGCTGGTTCACTGTATGAGATCTACATGTTGGTTAAGTAATAAGGCCTATTAGCAAAGGAGCCAGAAGTAAAGTGCGTGGGGAATGACAGGAAAAGAAAGGGGTGCTGAGCAGGGGCAGATGGGGGTGGAGATTGACGGATTGACTGTCAGCTTGCTGCTTACTGTGGAGCTGGCTCATGTCTCTCCAGCACCTCCCCTGCACTCATGACAATCCAGGAAGTGCAGTGTGCTCTGCTCTCCCCCTGCACCTAGCAAACTAAAGCCTTGTCTTCCTTCCACAGATGAATACATAAGGAAAAGGGGCCTACATACAAATGGAATACCATTTAGCCTTGAAAAATAAAGACTGCAACATGCAACAACATGGATGAGCCTCAAGAACATCATGCTAAGTGAAATAAACCAGTTTCAGGACTAATAGTACATGAGTCCACTTACATAAAGAATCTCAAATTGCAAAATATCAGGGTGTGAAGGGTGTTGCAGTAGAAAGGCAAGGGAGAGGGAGGAATTACCATTCCACAGATAAAAAATGACAGTCAGGACTGCAGCCAAGTTTCTAACTCTGAGGATAAAGCTTTTCAGAGATTCATCATTTTTAACAGGCAGAAAACCCTAAGTACAGCCAGTGAGTACACCCCAATTCATCATTGCTTCAATAGAAACTCATATTTTTTCCTTTTGTCTTCCCATATGACAAAAACTAGACCATCCCAAAAAAGAAAGGTTTTTATTATTCCAGGGTTGCAAAAGCCCTGGACTCAAGCATCCTAGGAAGGAATTGGAGAGGTGCCCCGTGTCTTTGCCCACTTGACTCTGGAGTGTCCCACCCCTCCTAGGTGCAGCCTCTACCTGTGGCTGGGTCCACAGCCCTGAAACAAAACCTTCTGAGCCTCTCCCCTGAGAACCTGGAATCTGAACAAGGAGAGCCCACAGCTGAGTCGCTATTTGTTTTCTCAGCTTTCTTCAGAAACATAATCCACATACCAAACAATACCCCTGTTTCAACCACACAATGTAAGGACTGTTAGGGTGGCTGGGAGTTGTGCAGTCATCACCACAATCGATGGTAGAATATTTCATCACCCCAGAAAGGAACTCTGTACCTCTGGGAGCTGAGTCACTTTCCTGGCCAAAGTTCAGTGTGATGCCTCCCCAAGATGGCCTTAGGATCCCCTTCTGAACTACAGAGGAAGTTTCCAAAGAGGCTGATCTGAGGACTGTTTTGGCCTCCTAGAGACACTCTCTGGGACAGCCCCCAGGAATCTGCATTTTTACAAGTGTCTGCTAATTCAGATCCACATTGGGCTCAAGCACATTCTAGAGGGATTTTAAATGTATTTTATGCAACTGACCCTGCAAGCAGCCGGGTAAAACCTATGGTAGGGATTGCTGGAAATATTTTTAATACAGAAAAAAAATAAACATGAAGGCTACAAAGGATACTGATTACACTAAAATACAGTTGTGAAAATACTTTCTCCAGCATATTTGTGCACTGAAAAGGTCAAGTTTGTTGGTTCTTTGTGAATGCCTTCACCGGCTTGGCAAAAGGATAAACTACCACGAGGTTTTTTAAGGAAGGAAGAGCCTCTTTTGAAATGTCTTTCACACATGCAGTGTGATAAGGAGATATTTGTTCATTTCTTTGATGACAAAGTCCCAGCTACTTGATGTGAGGGGGCGTGAAAAAGGAGTTCTGTATGTGTACCAACTTCCCACAATGAATGTTAAGTATTGCAAGTATGTATTCATAAAAATTAAAATTAAAAATAGTCCCAGCTACTGCCGTGACTATTGTGGCTTGTTGCCTCTAATTCATAACTGGGTGAAAGGCAAATTTCACTCAGAGGTTTGTGAAAATACAGATGTCATTTTTTAAAATCAAATTCATGATCACTCTCCAGACCCCCAGGGAGCAGGCAGATCCCAGAGTAATGACCCTGAGCTAAGCGCTTCAGATCCCCAGCGCAGGAGAGGGTCCAGGATTGCTGCTGCTGGTCCCTGAAGGCCTCGACTTCCTTTAGCCCAGGCCTGGTTGCTCACCTCTTAAAACCACCAAAAAACCAGTATCCTTCCAACAATGCTCTTTCAAACCCTTCTACCTTGTTTTCATTTGTTACTTTCTGTCTGAAGAATGTCACCACTACATATTTTTTAGTGCTTACTCTATGTTAAGCCTTACTATGGGATCACATTCCGTACATTCACTAACCCATTCCTAATGACAACCCAGAGAGGTATAAACTATTACTATTCTCACTTTATAGACAAGGAAGCTGCAGCCCAGGATGTCTGCCAAGACTTCAGAACTGAGAGGAAAAGGAATTGGACTCCAGCCCAGGAATGAAAACCCCAGGCTGCACCCTGACCACCAGGCAAGACTTCAGAGCTGGAGGTAGAGAAACTGGACAGACAGTGCAGACCAAACATTTGTGTCCTCCCAAAATTCCTAACTCTGATCCCATTAGCATGACGGTATTAAGAGGTGGGGCCTTTAGGAGATAACTAGGTTCCAGATGACCAATGACCCCAAAGGCCAGACAGCTGCCCTGGCTCTTTTCCTATCATATGAGAAGATGGTGATTCTAAAACCCAGCAGAGGGTCTTCTGCAGGACCATAACTGGCACCCTGACATTGGGAACCAGCCCCCAGAACCATGAGAGATATAAGTTATGGAAGCTGCCAGCTTCCACAGAAGAACCATCTTACGATTCTTTGCTGCAGCAGTTCACGGTGACCAGCACAGGTACACCCCAGACCCAGCGGAGTACAGCATTCACTAGCAGCTCAAGCTGCTAGTGAAGCATCTGACCAGAAAACCGACACAGTAGACAGAAAATCTTGTACTTTGTTTGGTTTTGGTTTTTTGTTTTGTTTTTGGTGATACTAGGGATTGGACCCAGGGCTCATGGACTAAGCTACAACCCCAGCCTTGTTCTGTGAGATAGGGTCTTCCTAAATTGCCTAAGCTGAGCTTAAACTTTTGATTCTCCTGCCCTGGCCTCTCAGAAGGCTGAGTTTACAGATATGTGGCCACCATGCCCAGTCATCCTGCACTTCTGGGAATAAATAAGGCAGGTCAAAGAATGCCATCACCTCTGGTTCTCATGGGGAAACATACCGGAACTATTAATAAGGTAGAGAAGAAATTGCAGAGGAATTCCAAAAGGAATGATTCTGATGGCCGCATCTTTCCATCAATATTTATCATCTTTGGAACTTCTGGAATGAGGCTTATCGCAGCTTTGAAAAATGCATCAGCTACAAGAGAAAAGAAAAGTCAGAGTGTGAAAACTCTCGGAAATGCAGGCTGGTTCCATTGTCATGGTGCCTTGCAGAGGTAGTCATATGTGAGGTATTTGAGGTTCTGCAGCTCCAGCAGAGTAGTCTATCTGCAAACCAGGATTAACTCAGGACATTTGGATCAGAGGGCACTGCTATTGCTACCAGCAGCCCAGTTTGAAGACCTTCAGCCGAATTCTCTTTAAAGTAAATGAAAAATCCATATTGGAAATTTAAAAGTCTAGAAGTGACAGACACCAGGGCTTTGGGCTCTGGATTGGTTCCATGAAACACCATGCCCACCATGTGCAGGAGGTGCTGGCACCAGGGCCACTTCACATGTGAGAAACAGGCTCGGGACAAGGGGGACAAATCCTAGGATCCAAACCCAGGTCTCCCTGAATCTTTTCTGGTGCTTACTGTTTTACTAAAGAAATAACCATTGAAGGAATGGACATACCGGGGCGCACAGCATATTCACATGTGCACACAGCATATTCACATGTGCACACACTGCAGCTTTAGAGTCTTCTTACTGGGTAATGGTTCCAAATAATTTGAGAAATAAAGATTTTTAAAAGACATAGAATGACTTATAAAGCAAGATTTCAAAAGATGGACTGTGAAAAAAAAGCCTCAAGGTCAAACACTGACCTGACAAATGACGCGTTAAACTACCTGACAGAATCAAATGTGCTCCAGGTCCCTTGCACCATGAGACAAGATAAGCTTAAGTGATGGGAACAAAACATGCGGCACAGTACAGGGGCCTGGGTTCAGATAGAGGCCAGGGTTAAGGAGAAGAGTAAGTGCCTGCAGCTGGGAGTTTTTCTCCTCCTCCTATTTGAAGGAAGAAGTCGACATGAAACAAGACTCTTCCCAGAGCTTTGTATACAAAGTGAGTTCTCCTCTGAGGGCCTTCTCCCCTGGCTGCCACCCACATCCTACGTGCATAGCCTTTCCACACTCTAAGCCAAGTTACTGAGCACTAGCTGCAAACAAGAACATTCGTGGGCACTGTGGACACCCAAAGGGAGAAAAGCAAGTACAAGAGTCGACAACATGAGGCAAGTTAAGGTGGCTCATGCCTGTAATTCCAGCAGTTGAATCATTATGAATTCAAGGCCAGCCTGAGCTACAAGGTGAGTTCAAGGCCAGCCTGACTACATAGTGAAACACTGTCTCAAAACAAAAACAACAAAAAGTGTACTGCACAAATATGGCTATGTAATGAGACCATGTAATCACGCTAATTAGTACCTCAGTGCTAGGAACTTGCTCTGTATTTTGGTCTAAGTCAGAAATGAAACAGCTGATCTCAGACTTGTTGGGAGAGAGATTAACTATAGGGCCAGAGAGAAGGTACTTGATATTGGTCCTGGTAAATACACCTCTCAGAAAGAGCTAGTAGCTGCAAGGTTTTCCATCTTGAAGACAAATACCAACAAAAAGTATTTGGCGGTGGTGGGAGGGTGGTGAACCCAGGGCCTCCATGCTGAGCCACATTCCCAGCCTTTCTAAAATTTTTAGACAGGATCTTGGTAATAGCAACTGCTAAGCTGCCCAGCCTTGACTTGAACATGTGATCTTCCTACCTCAGCCTCCCAGACTACTGGGATTACACATGTGCCCAGCTTTTGTACACAAGCTGCAGGAGAGGATGTAGCCCTCCAGACAGAGGTGGTGGGAGATTAAGCAAGTATGTGAACGCTATGTGCCAGGCACCCTGAGAAGGTGCAGGGTTCACCTTGTCCTCAACAGTCATGACAATGCCATGAGGTGGTTTGCCCAGAAAGGTAGGATTTGAAGCCAGGTCAGGCTGTGAAGCTCAAACTCTCCAACCCTCTCACTATAGCTGCTTTGTGCAGTGGTTCCCTTCACAGAAAGGAAAAAAGAAAGCCATTTTCTTTTTTTCTGATGAATCTTTGTGTCCTCTTATTATAATTTGTGGTTCATTGCTTTCTCTTTTTGCTTTGGTTACTGAGAGGCTCAGAGCCTAGTTTTCTTTTTTGGTTGGAAAAATTCACCTCAGCCTATATTTCTGATCTAACTATTCTTCAACCTCAGCCCTTGTGTTTGTGATTTCTGCTTTTATCATGTTAAAGCCTTTCAGTGCAAAAGTCACCTTAAATCAAGCAGGGAAGTAGGCTGGGAAGAAACACTTAGGACATGGTATGAGCTGGAAACATTATGTTAAGTGAAGTACATCAGACATCAAAAGATAAATACCGTATGAGTACACTTGTATGAGGTACCCAGAAGAGGTAAACACACAGTGACACAGGAAGGGTGGGGAAGGGAAGATACTACTTAATGGGTACAGAGTTTCAATTCTCTTTGGGGCAGTGAAATTCTGGAAATGGAGCACAAAATACTATGAATGTACTTAGTGTCACTGACCTGAACACTTAAAATGTAAATTTTTGTACATTTTACCACAATAAAATGGAAGATCTAAACCTACCCTTAGCATTGGTGGATACCTAGATCCCACCACAACTCGATGCCCTCCTCCTTTAGGAAAAGTCCACTGTCCCCATGCCAGAGGGGCAGGGGCAGGGGCAGGGGCAGGAGGGTGCTTTCCAGTAAAAACTTCACAAACATCACAAATCAAAGCCAAGAGCCCTTTGTAGTGGGAACTAAAATTTTGCTTCAAGCAACTTGAGAGACCATTTATTTTTTCTATTTATGTGTTCATTACTGAGTGGCCCAGAGAATGTGCCTATTATTATGTCTCATTAAAGAGAGAGCAGCTTTGTCCCTGGCACTTTGCTCCTCTCACCCACCCTACTCAATACCCATTGTGCAGGAGGGAGCTAAAATAAACAGTTATTTAGAGATTGGGTGTGTGGCTTCCAAAGTGGATTTTTATTTCTATCCACAACAGGCACCCCCAGATAGAAGACACTGAGAGCTTTCTCAGTGTTGTTAGCTCTATAATTATAATGCAAATCTAACTAAGTGAAAGTAGATTTTCCTCATAATTTAGAGTTCTGAATACATATTAACATCACACTTTGCTTTGTTTGTTGGTCTTTTTTGAGGTAGAGCTTTACTATATGGTTCACTTTGCAGCCCAGGCTGGCCTTGAACTCACAGTGATCCTCTTGCCTCAGCCTCCCAGTTACTGGGATTACTGGTGTGCACCACTGTGCTGGACTTCAATATCACTTTTTTTGATCTTTCTCTGTTTTTTTTTTTTTTTTTTTTTAGAACTGTGAATCAGACCCAGTGCCTGAACTGCATTCCCAGTCCTTTATATTATTTATTTTCAAACAGGGTCTAGTAAGTCACTCTGGGCTGGGCTCCAACTTGCAAGCATTCTGTTGCCTCAGTCTCCCAAATGCTGTGGTTATGGGCATGCAGGTAAAAATTCCATTGAAATTATAGGCAAACTGGGTGTGGTGGCACACACCTATAATCCCTGCACTCTGGAGGCTGAGGTAGGAGAATCCTTGTGAGTTTGACACCAACCTGAGCTACAAAGTGAGCTCAAGGCCAGCCTAAACTGCGTAGTGAAACACTGTATCAAAAAGACAAAAAAAAAAAAGAAAGTAAGTAAGAAAGAAAGAAAGAAAGAAAGAAAGAAAGAAATTATATGCATCAGAATGAGCTAATATAAGGACTATCAGATAGAAAAGAAAGATTTCTTGAAAACAGCAAGGCATCATGAAAAATCTATCCAACAGCTGCTAGAGGATGCAAAGAAGAATGATATAAGATTGATCAGAGTTAATGAAAAAGCAGGCGATAGGGCAAACATCATAAAAAACCTGTTCACAGACGCAATGGCAGAAAACTTCCTATGTGCTGTGAATTAAAACTAGATCTGTCACTATGCACTAAACTCAAATTGAAATGGTTCAAAGATCTAAATATTACGATGGAAACACTAAATCTACTAGAAGATAAAATAGGTAGAACTCTTGAAGATAATGGTATACACCAAGATTTTATAACCAAAACCTTGATCACACAAGAAATATCACCAAGAATCAACAACTGGGATTTCACCTTATTAAAAAGCTTTTACACAGTGAGAGAAACCACCAAATGAGTGAAGAGACAACCCATGGTGTGGGAAAAAATTTTGCCAGCTGTTCCTCACACAAAGGACTACTATCTAGAATACATAAAGAACCCAGAAAAATCAGACTCTCCCCCCTCCCCATTCAAAGACCCAATCCAAAAACGGGCATCTGAAATGAACAGACACTTCTCAAATGAAGAAGTGCAAATGGCAAATAAATATATATTAAAAAGTTTAACATTACTGATCATTTAAGAGATACAAATTAAAACAATATTGAGATTCCATCTCATTCTAGAAAGAATAGCTATTATCAAGAAATCAACCAATAACAAATATTGGCGGGACTGTGGAGAAAAAGGAACCTTTGTCTACTGTTGGTGGGAATATAGACTGGTGCAACCACTATGGAAATTAGTGTAGAGATTCCTCAAAAAACCTAAACTAGTGGTTCCACTTGACCCAGCTATTCTCTTTCTTGGTATTTACCTGAAAGAATTAAAAGCATCATACCAGAGAAATATACACCCCCACATTTATATTGGCAGTTTGTAATAGCTAAGTCTTAGAAACAGCCAAAGTGCCTATCAAGTGATAAATGAATAAAGATGTGCTTTTAAAAAAAAATGGACTCCTATAAGATGGCGGATTGATAAGTAACAAAGTACAGAACCTCTCTGAGAGAAACAGCTCAGACGCTAGAATTTACCACCATGGAAAAGACAGGACGAAAGGAGAGGGATTCTCACGACCGAGGAAGAAACTAAGAAAAAAAAAAAAAAAAAGAGAGAGAGAGAAGAAAAACGTGGATGGAAGGTACCGGTGCCAGCCCAACTCACAATTGTGGTGCTCTCATTGGAGCCACTGTCATGCTGAGTTGGGGTTGGCAAGCCCAACGGACAACAGAGCTGGAGGGGAAACCTGCACTAACCCGCAGTGAGTGCTCAGAATTTGGTCCCCCCCCCACCCCTGCAGAACGGGAGTGACCAACTCGATGACATATTGGTATTGGGCAGGACGGGCCTGAACAAGGAATGGCAGTGACTTCAGTAGGCTGCTCTCTGCCCAGAGTAGATTGGTGGGATCTGATTGGGCTGGGTCACGAAAGAAATTCTTCCTGGCCAGGGAAGAAATTGTCCCCGAAGTTGACCCGAACCAGTTCTGTCCGCATGGCACACACTAACATGGTGAAGGCCCCCAATGGTTGATTGGCTTGGAGGGGAGGGACCAGCTTACATCACCCCTGCTTGCACCTCAGTGATCAATAGCAAACTGGAGAGGGCAGAAATCCCTAACCAGCACACTTCAAAAGAACCGTAATCAACAAGGAAAGGGGCTGGGACCCCCACCATATACCTTGTATGGAAGAAACCAGAAACATGACAAGAGAAAGAAGTAAGAAAACACCTCCAGCCAACCCAGGGAGATTGGGTCCATGCAAGGTAAATACAGAGGAGATCGAGGGCAACAAACATGCAATATCAGACATGGCATCAGCTGACATAAAGAGATATGTTCATGACATCATAGACGAGCTCAAAACTGAAATATTAATACAAGTAAAGCAAGATATAAGAAGATTAATAAAAGAAATGCTACGCACCTCTCAAGAAGACACAGACAGAAGAATAGAAGAACATACAAAAAAGGAGAGAAACCTTTGATGAAGAATATAAAAAAACTAGAATACATGAAAGATTCAAAGTGATTACCAGGAAATTAAAAACTCCACTGAAAGCTGGCAAAATTGCCTGAAAGAAACTAGATAAATAAAACTTGGAAGATAGGTTTGCAATGTGTGAACGTGAAAGGAAAGATCTCTTAAAAATAACAAGGAAACAAGGCAGTAACAATACAAAGGCTAGAAGGATCTATAACTTAGAATAAAAAATGTGAGTGAAGAAGCAGGGGTAAACACAAAGGAAATACAAAGGCTATTCAGAGAAATAATTAAGGAAAACTTCCCAAGTATAGGAAAAGGAAATGATACTCAGATATATGAGGCATACAGAACTCCAGCCACCTACAACCAAGACAGAGCTACACCCAGACATATAATAATCAAGATCCCAGAAATTCATCACAAGAACAGAATGTTAAAAGCTGTCAGAGAAAAGAAACAGATCACCTATAAAGGAAAACTCATCAAAATCATGGTAGACTTCTCGAAACAAACCATCAAAATCAAGAAGAACTTGGAGTGAAGCATTCCAAACTCTGAAAGAAAATAACCTCCAACCCAGACTGATGTATCCTGTAAAACTATCTCTCAAAATGGAGAAACAAGATGCATCCATGACAAAAGAGGAACTGGGGGAGTTTGTGACCACCAACCCAACCCTACAAAAAATACTGAAAGACATTCTAGAGAGAGAGAGGAAAAAAAACACCAGGATTTCAGAAACAGTGGCAGAGAGGCCTCAATGAACGGGGCAGATAGTGGAATGAAGGAGAATAGTAAACAATGAATGGCAGAGGGATAGCATGGCAGAGATGGGGCAGAGAAGGTTGGCTATAATCTCTAACATAGATGACCTTGACACACTAAGAAAAAGAAATACAGGCAGAATAGATCAGGAGATAGGGTCCATCGAGATGCTCTGTATAGGAAATATAATTAACCTGAAAGAGAGTTTATGGACCAAAAGTCAAATATGAGAAAACAATGCTCTATGTGACAGGGAACCAGAGAGAAAAAGGGGCAGCTTGTCCAGCACCTGCAGATAGGTTGGAAAGACATGACACTTTTGTGCAGTGGAGAACTACTCAGCTATAATAATGAAGGAAAACCTTGAGGCTTTTGTAGGTAAAGGAATACAACTTAAGATTAAGCCTAGGGGTAAAAAGGTTCAGAACTACTCAGGTAAATAGCGGGTTGCATCCCTAACCTAAAAACTAAAGGAGTTAGTGGGACCCAAAACGTACAATACACCCTGTGAAAGTGAAAGGGGAGGAATTGTCTAAAAAAGGAAGGCAGAAGACATTGTTAATAGCCTATCAGGATTTAAAATCCACATAGTTCTTATTGCTGTTTAGTTTGGTTATATTCACTTCTACTAGACTTGAGGGCACAGACAGCTATTCCAAAAATAGCAGGATATGCTATGGTAACCATGCTTAATTTCCTATTAACTTAATCTGAAGCTCTGTTTTACTTACACTGTCTTATTACGACTGATCTTATTTGAATCTGGCTTGTTAGATCGCTGTTTTGTATTGACTGATTTTATTCAAATCTGTTATGATTGATAGTATCAAGTTTGAGAGTATACGCAAATACTCTGAAGATGACAAGATTCACTAGGATACTCACTCTGGCTTGACTATTTCGTGCTTTTGAAGTCTTATGTCTCCAATGATTTGTTTTTATTAATATTGTTATGTACTGCTATGTTCGATTATACTATGCCTGATGGTATAGACAATTCTATTGAAGATAACAAGAGACATCATAGTAACCATTGTAGATCATCTTGTATTGTGATTTTATATGAGTTTTTTTTTTTTTTTTTGGTACCGGGGATCAAACTCATGACCTCGCGCTTGCCAGGCAGGCGCTTAAGCCACTGAGCTAAATCCCCAGCCTTTATATGACTTTTTTGTTTTGTGTTTTTCTAGGAATTTGTTTTGTTTTGTCTTGTGTTTGTTTTTTCCCTCTAATACAGAAAGGATAGATATACATGTAGAGACTCATGCATGCGTAGAACTTCTAAAAAGTTTATGAGAACTGATTATATAATGCACAATGAAATGAACAACTACTTTGAAGAAAAAGAGACAGTAAGGTACCCAGCGCTGATTCTGTAGCATCATGATGTGAAATCCAGCAATACTATTAGTCTTTGTTCGGAGTGATTTTAGTCTGTTTTGTTTTGTTTAATCTCAACATACGTGAAAATATAGACAGCTAATTTGAAAAGAATGAGAGACACTATGACAGCCATTGTTGACTTCCTTATTGTCTGGTCTTGAAGACCTAAAATGCCTTCATCATCCTGTTCGAATCAGTTTTATACTTTGTTGTTTTGTATGAATTCACTGTATGTGAAGATATGGTCAACTATTTGGAAGAAAACAAGGGACAATATGATAGATAGTGAAGAACTCCATTGTCTGGCTTTGAAATCTGTGTCTCTTACATTGTTTTCTTATGTTCTGTTTAATTTTACCCTCTTTAAAAATAATATATATATGGAGTATTACTCTGCTATAAAGAAGAATAGGGTTGAAAGATTTCTAGCTAAATAGATACAACTTGAGACCATATTCTTAGGTGAAATAAGTCAAACACATGCTTTGTAAAAATCATTAGCATTCAACAAACTCACTGAGAGAGAAACAGGGAACCAAAACTTTTCCTAAGAGCATCAAGAAAAACAAAATACTTAGGAATCAATCTAATATGAAGGAAGTGAAAGACCTACACATTAAAAACTACAGTACTCTGAAAAAGGAGACCAAAGAGAATATCAGAAAATGGAAAGCTAGCCCCTGTTCTTAGATAGGCTGAACCAATATTGTAAAAATGGCCATACTTCCACTAGTGTTCTATAGATTTAATGCAATCTTAATCAAAATACCACTAGCGTACCTCACAGAACCAGAGAAAATAATCTTAAAATTAATGTAGAACTAGAAAAGACCTACAATAGCAAAAGCAATTTTGGCCAACAAGGGCAAAGCCAGAAGTATCACAATCTCAGACCCAAAGTTATACTACAAAACTACTGTGATAAAAACAGCATGGTACTGGGGGGAAAAAAAAACTAGACCCACGGATCAATGGAGCGGAACAGAAAATTCAGATACAACTCCCAAGTACACTCAAATACCTTATCTTTGACCAAGGGGCCAAATACCTTCACGGGAAGAAACACAGCTTCTTTAATAAATGGTGCTTTCCAAATGCCTATGATTAAACCTAGACCCATCTCTTTCCCCATACACTAAATTTGAAATGGATCAAAAATCTAAATATTAAAAGAAACATTTGATTTGCTGGAAGATAGAATAGGTAAGCCTCTTAAAGATTTAAGTATATGCAAAAACTTTATGAACAAAACCCTGATTGCACAGGATATATTAAAATAATTAAGAACTGGGATCACACTGAATTAAAAAGCTCTTGCACAGCAAAAGTAATAACCAATAGAATCAAGAGACAACCCACAGACTGGGAAAAAAAATTTACTAGCTACTCTTCAAACAAAAGACTAACACTTAGAATATATAAAGAAAATTAAAAAATCAGGTCCCCCAACTTAAAAAAACCCAATCCAAAAATGGGCATCTGAAATGAATAGACATTTCTCAGATGAAGAAGTGTAAACAGGGAATAAATATATGCAAAAACACTCTAATACCACTGGTCATTTAAGAGATGCACATTAAACTCTGAAATTCCATCTCACTTCAGAGAGAATGGTTACCATCAAGAAAGCAACCAGTAACAAATGCTGGCAAGGCTGTAGGGAAAAAAGGAATCCTTATTTATTGCTCCTGAGGGTGTAAACTGGTATAACCACTATGGAAATCAGTATGGAAATTCCTCAAAACACTATAAGTAAGTTCCATTTGACCCAGCTGTTCCCCTTCTAGGTTACTTTCCTAAGTTCAAATATCATATTACAGTAATATATGCATACTTATGTTTACAGCAGCATAATTTATAATAGCTAAATCTTGGAAACAAACCATATGCCCATCAATGGATGAATGGATAAAGAAAACGTGATATATATATATATATATATATATATATATATATATATATATATCTGCCATAAATAAGAATACACTTGAATCATTTGTAAGAAAATAGATGGACCTTGAGACCATAATCTTAAGTGAAATAAATCAGACATCAGACATACAACTTTAAATATCACACTGTTTCTCTTATATGAGAAATCCAAAAGGTAAATAAGGACCAAAATGGATAATAAATACTGGGAAGTAGGAAGAATATGCTCACATGGGAATGGGAACACAGGAGGGGAGAAATGAAGGGAAAAGGAAAATAAAAAACAATGGAAGGAAAAAATGGAAACAAAGCTTTTGTAAATGGGGAGAAGAAGTGCTAAAGGGAGGGGAAAGAAATGAGAAAAATAAGAATTAAGATACATTAGGTACAGGTATAAATTCTCTATGATGAATGTGATCAGTATGTATGACCAATATGTACTTAAAAAATAAAGTGGAAAAAAAACCTTTATTCTTTGCCCAAGTTGGTCCTGGGCTCAAATGATACTCATTTCAGCCTCTTGAGTTGTTGGGACTCCAAGTGTGCAACCCTGGGCCTGGCTAATATCAACATAATACTGTACACCATCATTATCGTCCTATGTCTCTTGGGCCCCAACCAAATACTAGGCTGGAGGGGGAGACGTCTTTTGGACACTATTGACCCAGACCACTTAATTCAGCAAATGTGCCAGGGAGGCCACTCTCTGACCAGCTCCACCGAGCAGCGAACTGTTCTCAGGGAACAAGTGCTCCGCACAGCCAGCCACTTGCAAGACTCTTCTTGAGGCCTAGAAAGGTCTCACACTGTGCTCTGGGGCCTCTTCTGGCTCCTGCAGAGGACTCTAGGGCCAGTGGCCTCCCCGGTGAACATCCCCCCCTGAGCAGCTGCACTGCTGTCTGTTTTGTGTGAAGGCTCTGAATCAGTAACAGTGCACAACTGTTAGAAAGCTACAAACTGCTCGGAAGTAAGACACAGGTTTGTTCAGGGTCCACAAAACAAAACTAGGAAAACAGTCCAAATAGTTTTCATTAGTACAAACATTTTGTCAGTGAAAAAAAACAGGGAGGGAGGTTGGAGAAAAGAATTTATAACAGTTCCAAAATAGAGATATAGAACACCGATCAGCCATTACAAAGACTGGTAGAGTAAGTATTGATATGGGGTGGTGGGTGGGGTGCACCAGATTTACTGATGAGCTGAAAAAAAGTATGAATACCATTATAGAAGGCTCATCATCAACTCTTTTCTAAGGAGAGAGAGACTGCACTTGAGAATACATAGAAAGGATCAAGGAAGAAGGGGAAGGCAGTCAGAATACACAGGCAGAGAAAATATACAAGCAGTGATTATTTTAATGGATACACAGAAAAAACTGAGAAAAATATCTAAAACTAGATTTTTAATGGAAACAGATGGGAGACAGGTTAGATTATTGGAGACGTTTCTTTGGTGATGGTACTGGAATTTAGACCCAGGGCCCTTGCACTGAGCTAAGTTCCCCTGCCCTTTTATTTTCATCTTGAGACAGGGTCTCATTAAGTCTCTACATTACCCAGGCTGGGCTTGTACTTATGATCCTCCTGCCTCAGTCATCCAGAGTGCTGGGATTACAGGCATGCAGTGCCACACTTGGCCTACTGGAGACTTTTATTTTGGGATTTTTGCTTTTTCAAAGTCTGACATTTCTGTATTGGAAGTTTTTTCAAGTGTACATTCCAAATTTTTATACTAAAAATTATCAAAATTTAAAATAGCATACAGATTGCCTCTAATTGCAGCAGGATACAGGACAATCTCCCCAAATATCCTCCAGAACAATAAAATAAATTTGGATTTAACCATGACCTACAGGAGCATTTTCATCTCTTGGTGTCCTTGGCACTGGTTATCTGGATTATGACTCAGTACATGAATCACAGGAGACATGAAGAAGTGATACTGGAGGACCACCTCCAGAGATGGCGTTGTTTTTTAAATAATGTGTTAGATCATTGCTAATGGAAATCTTTACTACTTGTCAGCATCATAAACTCCCTAAGTGAAAGAAGACCTCAAAAGCAATTCACTCCACTCCCAGACCTTCAACTTGTTATGTCTTCCTACATACCTGAGCTGGACAGTCACGTCGGTTCAAGGAATGCTAAGTACAGAAACATCACCATTTACAAAATGTTCCAGTGGTTTATGATTCTCATCCCTTGAATATACTTTTCTAAAGAGTTCTGCCTATAAGAATTATTCATTCTCTCAAGGTTCACGAACTCCACTGCAAAACATCTTTACCAGTCTTCCACATTTTCTCTTGCTGTATAGATTTAGGTGTGGATTAACCATATCACTATAATGGAAATTATCACAAAAATGCTACATCAGGAATATCCAATTCCTGCAAACTTCGTCTGTATCTAAGATGTGCTGTCACTTAGATACTGGATGTCTCTGGTAAAGCTTTATGGTCCTAGGGGACAGCTCACTATTCACAGACAAGTTATGTATTAGGATCTGATCCTATTGCTAGCCTGTGTTTTATGATAGAATGTGTTATTGAAGCAGTTCAGTTTGAAGACTTAAGGTCCACAACTTCAGTGATACATATATAGAGTAAGATTTAAAGGCGCATGAACGCCTAGACAATTAAATGTGCCATTCATCACCGCTTAACTGTTACCAACGACAGCTTAATCTAACCTTGATTTTGCCACCTGGTTTATACAGCGTTCCCTTTGTGTTCACTCTGTCAACATTTAATGGGAAAAGTTCATTTGGGACATACAAATTATTTCCTTGTTTCAGCAGTCCCAACAGGAGGCTCTCACACTGAGCTGAGCTCGCTCAGCCCTGCACGTCACGTAACTCCTATCCGTGGACACTGCAGAGGTGACAAGCCTTTTCGTCATCCCTGTGGGGATTCAAAGGAGGCTATGCCTCCTCTCTAAATATCATACTCCTAGATTTCCCTATGCAGAAAGGATTAGATAGTCTCTGTCTTAATTCTGGTTCCTGGTTTCCTACATAAATGTATGTAATGTTTATAATAACTCATCTCTAGCAACTACATACCTGGAATTATAAAGAAAACTCTGAATTACGGTACAGAATAACAAACATAACCCTAGGGAGGAGCAGTGGGTAAAAGCTCTTCATGTCAGACAAGATCACTGCTTGGTTAGATGTTTGTGGCTAAGTCATAAGCCTGTTTTCTCATCTGTAAAATGAAGACAAGCCACCTATCCAGTAAACATGGAATAAAGTGAGACTACTTTGCCAGGACTTCAGATTTCTCCACCCGTGGGCCTTGATCTATCTCCACACCTTGGTCTCCTCATTCCTTCCTAATGCCCTATGTCCTGGCCTCCAGGCCTCTGCCAGATCAAGGCCTGCCTCAGCCTCAAATGCCCTTGGGACTCCCTGCACTACATTCAGACCTACCCTGACTTCCTGGGCTCTTTGGTGCCTTTTTGATGGTTTTTGCTCTCCTAAGCCAAGGATTATTTCTCTGTGCTCTTAAAATTCTCTGGCACATCTTATGGACATGTTGTGTGACACTGACCACATGCTGTCTTAAATAATAACGGAAAGCAGATTTGCTGTCCCCTGCTCACAGTCTCTTCACCTATATTCCTGTTTCTGGCACAACGGCTTACATACCTAAAATGACCAAGATATGCTAGAGGGAGGAAGGAAACTGAAGGTGCCAATTATTACAGGGAGTAGAGAAACCTTCTGGGGTGACTCGTCCATGCATCTTTCTTTTGTGTCCCATGAGTGGGTCTCACCAAGTCCAAGCCCTTACACTCCCTGGGGGAAGAGCTCAGGGATGGCTAACACAGGGACAGATGTAGATGTGAGTGCCAACCTTTACACCATCAACCTACCTGTAAATAACTGACTGCATTCACCAAAGAGGCCTCAATGGCTCAAGACAATGGCTCCGCAGGACCAATCCTTGCTTTAGCAGCTGCTCTGAGCTGTCCTAGGCTCCTTCCAGTTACAGAGGCCCCATTCATATGTCTATATAAGCCTCAGCCCATGCGTCAACCTAACTCCTCTTCTTTTTTGTATAAATATGAAAGAATTTCACTCTACTAAGAAGGCTTTCATGGGATTCTTCTGAATCACTGTTGCTTAGCAGATACAGCCACAATGTAAAAGGTCTGTTCCCATTTTACTTTTATCAGTACTATTAAGAATGATCAACATTAGTATCCCCCAGCTACCATTCATTCACTCAGCACTCACTGAGCACCCGCTAGGCAGACAATGTGCTGGGAGCAGGACACCACCAAGAACCACACAGGTAAGACACTATGGAGGGGCACTCTGGTGGGGGAAGCAGTGATTATTTACTCATCGACTCATTAAGTAATAATGGTAATAAGGTCAGTGAAGGAAACAAGGGATGTAGGGCTGACTCCTCTTATAGCATAACCTGCACTCATTTTTTTATCTGGATTAAGATTGAGGAAGCCAAGGATGGCATTCCTATAGATATAGCCTAAAGCTCTAGCATGAACATATGAAAAATAAGGTAAAAAAGGAAAATTAAAAAAGAAGGGATGAGAACTCTATAGGAGGGAAAAGGGTTATTATCAGTGACAATACCAAAACCATTCTTGTTTTTATACTATTGTACTTTGCTTTGTTTTCTCTATTCCGTTCTAGCTTTGGAGGAACTGATGATCTTTTATTCCTAGCATACTTGAGCTGTTATTCTTGAACTAAATATTGGCCTTCCTGTAGATTCCATAAGGTTTTGCTGATGAGAAATCACTTGGTTCTCAAAACTCTAAAAGCAGAGTAGATAGAGTCAATGAACACAGCGCATATAACCCCAAGGCATGCTACAATGGTCACAGAGCAGCTCCTCTGTGTGTGCCAGGAGGCTAAGTGTGCCAAGGTCATTTTTATCTCATTTACTCTTGACAGGTACCACCACAATCAACTCACTTTACGGATGGAGAAACTGAGGCACAGAAAGGTCAGCTTGTCTCAGAGCACCTGACTACTAAGTGGTAGAGCCAATATCAGCATCAAAGCATTCAGTGACTTAAAAGTCACTGATAGCTGGATGGGATGATGCATGCTTGTAATTCCAACTTTCTGGGAGGCTGAGGCAGGAGGATCACAAGTTGAGCTTAGTCTGGGCAACTTAGTGACACTCTGCTTCAAAATAAAAAATGGGCTAGTCATGTAATTCAGCACAAAATCCCTAGGGTTCAACCCCCAGTACCAGGAAAAAAAAAAGTCATCATTAATTAGGGCCTTGTCTCAATATCCTGTTGTTGGTCAAATACACAAGGTAATTCCAACTCTTCTATATCTTTCAGACCATTCACTGGAATGCTCATCATTCCTTCCTCCTTCCCTTTCCACATCCTGCTCATAAATACGTATTCTTTCAAGATCCACCTTAAACACAACTTCCACTGTAAAATATAGTCACCCTTCAGTATTTGCAGGGCATAGATTCCAGGATCCCTGTGGATACCAAAATCTATGATTCTTACCCATCACATAAAATGGTATAGTGTTTGCAGATAACCTACGCACATCTCCATGTACTTTAAATTACCTCTAGATTACTTATGTATGCCTTATATAAAGGTTATGTAAATCGTTGCTATACTGTTTAGGGAGTAATGACAAGGAAAAAAGTCTATACATGTTCAGTATAGATGCAACTGTCCTCTTCCCATCCTCAAAGATTTTCCATTTGTGGTTAGCTGAACCCTCAAATGCAGAACCTGAGTTTCCGATGGGCTGACTGTACTACCACTTTTGAGACTAAAAACTGTAAAGATAAAGGAGCAAAAGTAAAAATGTAAAAATAAAGGTCAAAACAATCTGCTCTTGCTGGGGCATGTTAATAATCATTCGGAAAAGAGCCACTGACAAACAAGGGCAAGAAGTTACGCCTGGTATATGGGCTGAAAGAAAAGACAAAACCATTTCTGGGAAACATACAATCAAACAAATGATCTGCAAGTCTTTTATTTCTCCAAAGTACTCCCGGGGTGACAGGCACGAGAACTTGCATCAAGTCCCAGCATGATCCAGTCTACGTGTAGCACAGCTGTGAGCAGAGGAGCAGAACCAGACTTCCCTGAACTGAGCCCCCACTGGTATCAGCACTGGCCTGCCAGAGGGTTTATGAGTTTATTTGCTGGGTTGGACCCGGCCCTGGCAAAGCCACAGGCTGATATCAAAGCTGGATTACGGAAGGCAAAAAAGTGAATTGGGGGAAGGGCAATGTTTTATAACCCACTGAAAAGGGAGGATGTTCAGGGACACAAATAAAAGCAACCCATTTTCATGAGCTTCATTTAATTTATATTTAGCCTTCCCCTTCTCAGTAATTGAATGCATTATTTATTTTGGCCAGCAACTGCTATATCTGGCATTCAAAACAACAATAATAGGCTTTTAAGGTTTGGTGCCACAGCATTTAGAGACTTGGGCAAAATCATCAGATAAATTTTTAAACATGGAGTGGACACCGCATTCCTGCTCCCCAGCAGTCGCTTCAAGTATATGGAGTCAGGTGTCAAGGAGATCAGAGTTCTAACACTGTGCAGATGAACACAGGTCCCTTGGTGTGGACCACCGACATCACAAGGCAGCACTACAGGGAGAAAATCCTTCAAACTCTCCTTGAACACTTCTTAGAACAGCAAACCTTTGATCAAGGAGGACACATAAATAGCTTGAGAAATTCTTTTTTTATTTTATTTTTTAAATAGCATGATGCCTGATAGGGGCTTCAGTCATAAATTTGTCTGAAATCTATAATACTGAATGTCCTAGTCCTGAAAGAAGAAACTTTTAGACCTCCAGAGCCTTCACTTAAAGTCCAAAGCTCTGTTCTCTGCAGCTCATGACCCGTGGCTCACACTGTAGGAGACACAAAGCTCTGGAGTCCTTGTATCTAAACAGTTCTTGAACTTCCTATGAAGGAACCAATCTATAAGATTTAAACTTTCTAACATGCAAGGAAGTGTCTTCTAATTTTCATTTTACATGTCATCAGGTTTTTGGTGGTGAGTGCCACTTTTTCTCTTACTTTGTCCCTTGCTAACCTATCATCCTCAGCTAAGCAAGGAGAAAGTTCCACTTGTACAAACACACAATGAGCACAAGTGTCTGTCCTAGACAGTAAACAAACTGACAGCAGGAAAATGTCATCTTGGGACATGTGTGATGATGACAATAAGGACAACAGAGCATGACAGAGTGGTTACTTCAGCAACAGTGATCCACAGAGCTGTGGCTTGGACTGGGGATGCAGCTCAGAGGTACAGCGCTTGGCTGCTAGGCTCAAAGGCCCAAGTTCCATCCCTAGCATCACCAATAAAAATAACAAACAAGCACACAAGCCAAGAGCTGTGGCTTAATTCTCATCACTTTGCCTTGCAAAAATATTAATAATTAAACAGCAAATATCTTGAGGGGAAGAGGGAACAGCAAGTACAAAGACTCTGACTTGGGAAGCAGCTTAGTAAGTTAAAAACAAAACAAAACAAAACAACAACAGAAAAAGTTCTTCCTGGCTAAAATTTGTTTTGAGATGAAGACAGAAGGCAGGCACTGGGATTCAGGTACAAAGTGCCTAATTCCCAATGCTCTGGGAAGCTCCTAAAGACACCAGGGGTTGAGAGCAAAACCAAACAGTATGAAAAGGATTCTACAAGACAACTATGTTTGAAGACTTCTACAAGCAGAGGGGTGGCTCCTTGATTCAGCTCCCCAGTTGAATCAAGGTACAGATGTCCAATGGGCTTACCATGGCATGGGTCAAAAGAACAGGGGAAGAGTGATTACTCTCCAATAGGCCCAGAGGACCCACATAAGCCAATGTCAGCAAGTGGTAAAGCATCAAGCACAGTCTAATCCATCAGGTTGGGTTGAGGACTACCATTAAGGAAACCCATCCACCTTACTAGGAGCTCCTGAAATCTCCTGGTTGTCACTAATGCTTCCAGCTGTTTGTGCAGCAGCTACCTAACGTATCCTGTGGTGAAAGGCATGGCCACTTGGCCACTCGGCCACTCACCAGAAGACTTTCCTCAGGCCAGCTTCCTGCCCACTCCCTGCCTCAGTTTTCTTACCTGGGCAAAGTGCACCAACCTCAGAATCAGCTTCATGTGTTTGTTGTGAGAATAAAGCAAAATAATGTTGTGTGGAAGGCTTGCCATGCAACCACTGCTTCCTAAATGTCATGGCAGGATCTCTTTTACTCTATGGTGTGGACTGCTGGATGGATACCTCACTAGGGCTCTGGCTGAAGCCCTGGACACAGCACTGAGGCAGGCAAGCAAGGTGCCCTGCCACAAATATCTAGGACTCTCACCTGAGTTCTCTGGGCTCATGATGGGGTGGGCCAAAGTGCCAGGAGGTTCATGTCCCACAAGCACTGCCCAGTGATGACAGATAGCAGAAAGGGGTAAAAGAAGTGTCTTCTCGGGGCTGGGGTTTTAGCTCAGTGGCATAAGCGCCTGCCTAGCAAGCCTGAGGTTGAGAGTTTGATCCCTGGTACCCAAAAAAAAAAAAAAAAAAAAAAAAAAAGAACTGTCTTCTCCTTCCCTCAGGTGAGTCACACCAAGGTGGGTTTGCTGTCACCTCCTAGGTACCCACAATGCGCATCATGTGGCTTCCTTACCTTTTCCCTCACACCTCCTCAGCCCCCTTCTGATGCTCACTGGGGTTGCTTCTTAGCTAAGCCACACCCTACATCCCCTCAAGGACAGCTATGTCTATGACAGGGTCCCTTCCACACAATCAGATTCCACTGGTGTGTCTCTGAGGTTCCATGTACACAAACACCATCAACAAAAATCAAACAGGACCCTTCTGTGGCTGAGCAGTCCTAATTCCTCTCATATTCATCTGTCCCCAACACAGCACCTCTGGGAGGTTGCCCGACCAAACCTGAGATGGCCTTGAGAAGGATTTTATGGGAAGTTCTCTGTGCTCTGTAATCCATCTCTATCTGTCTCCATACACATATGGATCACTGATGTGCTTCCAAGAGAAACAGATTTAAGCTGGACATAGTGACGCATGCTTGCAATCTAAGGCCTCTGGGAGGTTGAGTAGGGATTGTGAGTTTGAGGCCTGCCTGAGCAACTTAATGACTTTGTAAGACTCTGCCTCAAAACTTACAAAAAAATTTTTTAAAGGCTAAATCTGTAACTCAATGTAAAATCCTTGGAATTCAAACACAATACTATCAAAAGCAAACAAAAGATTCCATATTTACTGATCATTTTTCTCTTCTCTTTGAGAGAATCTCTATACACACACGTGCATACAGCCTGGCCTGGCCAAGTCTGCTTTTCTCAGCAGCAAGGATGCGGCCAGGCCAGGATACTGACAGCTCACCTTGGGAGAGGCACTGGTTGGCCAAGGCAACCTGACCAGAATGTAGGTAGAGGTTGAGGCACGTGAAGATGTTCACCAGGGAGGGAATAGTGATGAAGCAGTAGGCGACACAGGCCTAGAGAGAAGGGGAGAAAAAAAGCATTAGGTGGGCAATGCTGGGCTGGTACTATCATGCTCCCATTTTCATCTGTCATATGTTTCTAGCAAAAACACAACAATTTATCCCTCTATTTCCCCACCAATAACCATCTCCTTCATTTTTCTCTCGTCTTTCTTACATATCTGACAACCCTTGGGAGGATGTGGAGAGGGGAATGAGGAGAGTATGGTGCATGGAAAGTAATTCTTTATTCATCACTGAAGAAACTGCACAGGTACCATCGACTGCTGATAAATTGAGAAGCAACCATTTGAATGATTACTTGGGACTATGGGAGGACCAGAGGGACTGCTGCAAAGAGCTTGAGGGTGGTGGACTCTGAGGAGCAGGGCACATCGTACCAAGAGCCAGGGCTGCAATACTTATACGATGCTTAGGTCCCATGGTCATCACTTCAGCATGATTTCAGCTTAAAGACATGGACATGTATTGCTGTGACACAACTGTGAGTAGTATACTCAAGAAGCTGAAATTTCTTTTTCAAACTTTTGAGCACTATGCTTATTAAGGAAAAAAGGCACTAAGCCTTCCAGTTCCAGGCATGACATATTACACACACAATTATATTTAATATTAGGGTAATATTTTATAATGTTATAATAATGTAGTAGAGGAAGTTAAGAGATAATGCAGGTGGTATACAAAAGTGCGAATCCATCTTGATCATTTTCTCAAAACACACACAAGTGGAATGAATATCCCTTATCTGAAATGTCCGGGGCCAGAAAGTATTTCAGGAAGATTTTCTGGAGACTGGAATATTTATACACACATAGTAAGGTATCTTGAGGATGGGACTCAAATCTAAACACAAAATTCATTTGTGTTTTATGCACTATTTATACATGTAGCCTAAAGGTAATCTTATGCATGAAATAGTTTCATAGCGTAGAATTTTCCATTTGTGGCACCATGTTGTTATCAGAAGGTTTTAGATTTGGAGTACTTTGGATTTTTGCATTAGATATGCTCAACATGTATTAAAATTCAGATTCATTTGATCATTTCTTTTGGAAACAAAAAGACAATTAGCAGGGAAATTCCATCTGAAAAAACTATATTAAACCATCCTTATCACAATACATTTATCTTTCTCCATGAACAGCAACTTAGTAACTTGCAAACTAAATAGCCCACTGATGTTCAAAGTCTCTAGAACATACCCTGACAAATGCAGCCGTCTTTCTGGAATGATTTCCTTTCATTACTTTCCTTGTTTCCATTGCCAGTCGGTTCACACTCTGGATTTGTTCCAAAACAAAATAGAAATGGTAATGAATGATGGTCAATTTGTATTAACATCTTCTTTAGAGATTAAGACATTAAATACACACACACACACACACACACACACACACACACACACAGAGACACACACTACACAGACCACACACACACAAAATCAACGCAGACTAACTAACTAGGACCAACACTGGTCAGTCCCAATTCCGAAATACCAAAAAGTTCAAGAGGCCCCACTAGGTAAGGCTTAAGCAAACATCTCCAAGGGGCAAGAACAATAGGCACCCTAAATTAGTCACCCCTTCCAGCCAGTGTTACAGATGATCACGTTCTGGATTAATCAACAGTCAGGATTCACTTCTCTGTTTCCAGATATCCCTTGTTCTAAGTTCAAGATCTCAAATACCTCAAAATAAAGCTCTGAATCTAAGGGCACAGTGTACAACTTAGCTAAGCAGTACTAATAAGAACAGCAATAACTGGGGCCACATCATTCAGCTGTAACACACTCATCAGCTCACTCAATCCATATCCCTAACAGAGTGGGTATAGTTACTGTTTCACATTTTGTTGTTTCTACATTAGGTCTTAAGTGTGTGAAGTAGCCTGCTAGTAGGAAAAAAAACATAAAAAGAGTGCTCTCCTTGAATAACATGAAGCAATTAAAGATACTGAGGGTAGGCCAGGGATTTAGCTCAGCGGCTCGAGTGCTTGCCTTGAAGCACAATGTCGTGAGTTCAGTCAATGCAATAAATACCAATAAATAAATAAAAGATACTGAGGGAAGTTTTCCCAGAAATGTGAAGTTGGGACCTAAGGTTCTCAAACTGTGCACTGTGGTACCCCAGGGTGCCATGGCATCAGGGTACCACACTTTATAAGGAAACACTGTGCAGTTTTGCAGCGTGCTGGTGTGAGGCATCTCATGACTCAAAACTGGACTGCACTCTAGCTCTTACAGCCATGTTGCACATTCGAAAAAGTTTTTGACAGCTACTATAATAAAAAGCAAAAGTAAATGTGGAAAAAATGATCAACAAGGATCAGAAAATAAGAGTAACAGTTTTGGAGTCAAAGGTTGGAAAATTATGCACTGCCCTGTAAGTACTCAATTAGAAATAATTACTTACTTCATTAGTAAGTAATGCTCGGTAAGAATGAAATAAAAATATTATTTTTCTTTCAATTTATGTACATTACTTTTTTTCCAAATGGCTGCCAAGTTTTTAGGCCATAAATACTAAAATTGCCTGAACTTTACTTCATAGTAAACAGAACTATTACTATTTCTTTTGACCTAGAAGCCATCAAGTTACTGCAAGATGTCATAATCCAAGCAAGTTGGGAACCTCTAGTGAGGCAATAAGAGACTCCAGGTCACTACTTCTATAACTAAACAATGTAAATCACTTAACTCTTTGCTATCGGCATGTAGAAATAAGAATATGCAAATTTGGGGGAAGAGACCAATAAAACTTCCAAGGATAAACAAAGTTGTAGATTTAATTAACTTTGGAAAAACTGCATTTCAGATCTGGAAGACCAGTAGCAGCATAGAGCCAGAAGAATCCCTGATAAAAAATAGATGTATGGTATAAAGATAACCAATAAATGTTCTCTACTATTAATAAATGCATCAAAGTCCTTACGTGAATCAACTGCACCAGAACAGGTTCCAGATTGCAAAACATTGACCTGGACTCGACATAAAAACTGAGCTGTTGTTCAAAATCACGGCCAAAGGAAACCTAGGATCAAAGAGAAAGATGCTGTAAGAGGCAACATTGTCTTTAGAGGGAATACCAGCAAAACACGCCAACACATTCTAACTAGAAAGGCTTTACGTTAGCTAGATATGCTGGTGCTTGCCTATAATCCCAGCATTCAGAAAGTTGAGGCAGGAGGATTGCCACCAATTTCAAGGCCATTCTGGGCTATATAGCGAGTTCAAGGCTAGCCTAAACAACATAGTGAGACCCTGACTCAACTGCACCCCCTCCCACCCCACCGGCAAAAAAAAAAAAAAAAAAAACCCTCCAAAAGGCATTATGCTACTTCACCTGGTATATAACTGAAATATTGCAATTACCATCTCAGTGTTATGACATGGTCCTTGAATGGGAACACAAAATGTCAAAGGGTATGAAACAGAAGCTCGAAATATGAATAGGATTTTCCAGGCTTAGAGGAAAACTGTGGAAAAGGAAATCATGGAATTTTTTTGGTTAACAGCAGTTTTTTCACAGAACATAAATTTGGTTCTTGGGAACCATGTGTCAGAGGGGTTTCTCTAACAAGGGCCATGACTTTCTGCTTCCTGATGGGGATCTGACCTCAGCAGCTCACCAGTGGCTGCTGGAACCACAGAAGGAAGTTTCACCATAAACACTCTTCTCTTCCCCCATTTCTATAAGTCTGTGACAGCTGGTTAAGAGGAAAAACTGCTACATCAATCATTTTGTGCCCGCAGATTTAACCTTGCTATTTCCATTACAGCTATCAGGTTCCACATCTTATTTCCTCATATTCTTTTCCTTTATAACTCAGTGATTTGTAGACAAAGCCATAAAATGATAAACACAACCTAGTCAGTACACTGTGTAAACTAAGGACAAAGGAGAGTCACTTAATAAAAATATATTGGTTATTTCCCATGTGAGAATTAAAAAGCAAATCCTGAATTTTCGTTCAAATTAATATTTGATACACAGAATCAAGTGGACAGTTAAATCACTATTTGTTGCTGATCAAGCCACAATTCAAAATTTTTGTTCAATTTTGTTGTTTGAAGTACCAAGGATTGAACCTAGGGCCTTGTGCATGTCAGGCAAGCACTTTGTCAATGAGCTACATCTCCAAGCCTCCAAGGGTATTTTCAAAATGGTACCATTTTTACCTCAGTCGGGCTAGTTCTGATATTCCTATTAAAAGAGAAGATGCCAAGTGAGGTATGGTGGCATGCACTTGTAGTCCCCATTATTTGGAAGGCAAAAAGCTAAAGCAGAGGATCACTTTAGCCCAGGGGTTTGAAGCCAGTCTGGGCAACACTGTGAGACTGTCTCAACCAAAACAAAACAAAACAAAACAAAACAAAACAAAACAACATAAAAACTGGTAGTGATGGATGTTTTAGCTTTGAGCAGCACCAAGAATTAAGGCAAAGATTGCTCAGGTTAGTATGGTATACTGGTGCGATGTTTACAAAGAAGGTTGCAATCATCCATGCCACTCTACTTTTCCATTTTTTATTCTTGTTTTGAAACAAGAAACAGAGTCAGCCTGTCATTGAACTAACCAAGCTGGGCTGGAGCTTCATAATAAACAGAACTATTACTATTTCTTTTGACCTAGAAGTCTCCCAGACTGCTGGGATTACAGGTATATACCACTATGCCTGGCGATGCTTGTCCTTTTGCAAAATATCTCTGGACTCTTCCTAAAAAGAGATAAGAGTCTCTCATCCTTGTCTCCTCCAGGGCTGGCCCCATGACTTGTGCTGACCAACAGAATGCAGCAGCATGCAGCCGAGGGTCACTGTGTAATTTCTAGCTTTGGCCTTCCAAGGCTTTGTAGCTTCCATCTGTGTTCCCAAGAAGCCAGCATCATGTGGGACTGCAGGGCGAGACTCCCAAGTAAGAGTGGAGGAAAGCAAGGGGTTTCCTGGAGGAAACCTGAGTCACAGTGGCCAAAACTAGATCCAGGAATCAGAGTGCTCCAGATCCTCTGGTCTGATTGTGCCACAGGAGTCCACACCTCCTTAAGCAGCCTGAATACTGCCCAGTCAACTCATAAAACTAATGAAAACAGGCATTTAAAGCCACTGCACTTAAGGGTGAGCTGTTCCATAGCAATAACATGGATGGAGTTAGACGTCTGGCATTTTGCCTGCCCAGCACTTTTTTAAAATTTTAAGATAAGGGTCTCAATGAGTTGCTCAGGCTGAGGTTAAACTTCTAATCCTTCTCCCTCTGCCTGCCAGAATGCAGGCATTACAGGCACGCATGAACGCACCCAGCTGCCAGCGCGTTTCTTGTCATCCTCTGGTGGTCAGCTCATCAGCTGCTTCAGGGAGCCACTTCTCTCCACTCTTGGTCCTTGTAACTTGGACACCCAGGTGTGCATATGTCTCCCAGTGTGGCTGTCCAGTGTGCCTGGGCCATGACCCAAGTTAATTCAAAGAGATCCCTCATGGGACTTCTACAGGCACCCTCGTGATGGGCTCGGGGACCAGAAGTCGGAGGACAGAATCCTGGAGACCCTACGAGGAGCAAGTCCGTCCAAGAGGGAAGCCAGCAGAATGTGGAGCCAAAGACAGACACAGATGTCATGGGGCCCCAAGTCCAGCTGTTCCTTTGGAGTTTCTATCCATGGACTTTAGTCACATGAACAAATTAATCCCTCTTCTGACCTCCCTCCTTTTTATTTTTCCTGAAGTCAGTTTGTTTTGGCTCACTTTGCCGTCACAGAAGTATTGGTTAAAGTAATGTTTTCTAATTTTATCTTTTCTCAAAAAATGAAGAGCACTGGGGAACAAAACATTAACTGCTTGCACCAGAACGAGGATAAACAATTACATCACATTTCCAAGTGCACTGAAACATCTACCCCCAAACTTACCATTTTTATAAATCCATTAATCAGATGTGCCAGTGTTCTTTTCTCATCCTCAAGAGTGAGTGCACTAAGATCAATAATTGTACATAATTAACAGGAAGGTAATAAATGAAACTTTTGAAGACAAAACACACAAGAAGGTAACAATTTAACAAATAAAAATATGGTGCATTTTTCTAGATCTCAAAAACTTTCAATAGGCTGTGCATTTTCCTTTGGATAAAATATAATTTAAATGTACTTCTCCTCTTCCTCAAAAAAAGCCATTCTCAAGTCACATTGATTAATAGGAAAAGAGAAGGCAATTTTCTCTTCTTTGGAATTTGGGCAGCAAGTTCTTAATTTTGTAATTCAAGGGCCAGGGATACAGCTCAGCAGCACAGCACCTGCCTGGCAAGTGTGACGTCCCAAGTTTGATTCCCGCTACCAAAAAATTTTAAAAACTTTTTATAGCAAAAATAAATAAAAATAAACAAATAATTAGAAAATTTTGTAATTCAGAGAGATTTTAACACTATATTATGAAAAATCTTGTGCATTCATAAAGAGCTTTTCCAGTGAACAGCCACACACCTGTCATCGAGAGCCAACATCAGCGTCTCACACTCACCTGTGTTTTATCACCCAGCTATCTACTCCGCTCTCCATCTATCAGCTCGCCTGAGTTTTGGCTACATTGTAACATAGACCAGATCTTAGCGACTTTAACTAACAGAAAATGTAACACAAATACAAATTAAAGCATCAAGTCTTTTTATAGTTTTAATTATATATATGAAGGCCTACAGTTCTCCAGTTTTATTTTTAGAAATTTAACAGCCTGGGCTAGATGTGTGGTTCAGCGGCAGAGTACTTGCTTAGCATGCATAAAACTCTGGGTTCCATTGCTAGCACTGCAAAGAAAATCAAACAAACAAACAAACAAACAAACAAAAAATTTAAGAACCCAGAGAAAACAGGAATAATAGTTTTTGCTTGGTTTCCTCTAGGAGACAGTAAATTTTGGCAATGATTGCATGGTTCTTTTAGTTCTTTAGAACAACAGAGCCCAACCTCCTTCACAAGCAGATATGATGGGAAGTATATGTGAGCCTTCCAAGTAGGGTCCCTTGAAGAAAGCTGTTGTCCTCCAATGAAGCTATCCATGCCATAAACTTGGTCAAGGGAGGCCAGTCACCATCAGGAAGCCAAAGATAGCATCGCTCGGGGCACAGAGCAACAAGATGGAAGGCACCTGGTCCCTGGATGACATGCCAGGGTTATTGTGTTTCTTCTGGCTCTCATAAGCCAAAAAAACCCCAATATCTTATAAATACAAGAGCCTTTCTAGGTGTTTCTCAGGCCTTTATGTCTATTTTTGTCCAAAAAAGTTCTATAGGGCCTATTTATTAAAATAAATATAATACTCTTGATATTTTGAGTTTTATAATTACTTACGAATTTGAAAGAATCACAAGATTCTAAATTTAAAAAAATCAGACTAGAAAGCATCTTGTTGATGGCAAAATTCCAAAATGGTTTTCTCAGTTTTTGCAACATTGGTCATTAAATCAAGCTGCTTGTGCTTACAAATTCTTTCAGCCACAAACATACAGACATTGTCATATGCACAGTCAAATGGATACATGTTTTAAAAAAAAACAAAGGAAATGGTTGAAAAGAAAGGTTTGTAGATAGATCTCAGCCTCAAATATACTGAGCATAAAGTCCTTCACATAAGGAAGGTAAGCAATTTCATTCGAATTTTAAATAACAGGCTAATAGGTAAAATTAAAAGATTTTGTTATTGGACAAGTACATTCATTATGCTATCTGCTGCTTTCAGAAATCTCTAGGACACATGGGATTTGAGTTCAGTTGGATGAATCCAGCCTTTTTCCCCCAAAGAAATCCCTTTGTACAAACATCTGCTACCTCATTTTCTCAAGGTTACCCCCAGCCTACTCTCCTGGATCAGAATGTCCTTGTTAGCAAGAATCTTAATAGACCCAATAAAGCTCCCCGTGGCAGTTTATAGCAGTCACTCTCTAATGTGCTGTTAGGTGGTATTTAAACACAAACTACATTGTGTTTTAGCTTTAAATATGGCTTACTTCACGGAGTCATGCATGGTCTTGCAAATGTGCAAAAGGGCATTCAGAATGACAGGGTCCTTGGTAGGCTCTTGCTGATGCCTAGAAAATATAAAAGGATAAGAGGAAAAGGTCTAGGCATTCACAGTAATGAAACAATAGGATTATTCTCATCTCCTGTATGGATCTGAGAAGCTGCAAATTACCTGGGTGGCCTCTTGCATGGCCCAGGTTTGCCAATGATAGGCAATGTTCTGTTTTTCCTCTTAATTCTCTTAATTCTTTAAATAACAAATTTTTTTTTTTTTTTTTTGGGTGGTACTGGGAATTGAACTCTGGACCTCAAGCCTGCCGAGCAGGCGCTTTGCCACTGAGCTAAATCCCCAGCCCAACAAATTTGTTCTTTTACACATATATTGAAACTTCTCCTAACACCGAAATCATGGAAAAAAATGCTACATTTCCTAAGACAGACAAAGGGCAAACATGTCTGTTTCTTGTACTTTCTGAATTTGCCTGTAAGTGCCACAAAATTAGTAACTTGGTTTTCTAAATAATATTACAGGACAAACTCATAAATATTCATGTAAGTCAGTACTTGAAGTATTTCAATGTTAAATTAATCTTTAAGAAGGAATTAATCTTTTAAAAAGATAAAAAAAGCTTACAACATATTTGAGCAGAACTTGATTTTTCCAAATTCAACTATACCTCTGCATTTAATATTAAAGCAACTTTAATTTTAATGTAACCATGTTCTAAAAAATAATACACATGAAATCACTGACTAAATCTAGTTACATACTGCCTAATACATTAAAAATCAATATAGTATATAACTTTTAAGACTACTTACACTGTTTTTCTTTATCCTACACGTATCACTGATTAACTTTATGTTTCCTTTTCTCTCAATCCTTAGAAAGGCATTCTTGTTTTCTCCTTAGATAAGGTCTTGTTATGTTGCACAGGCTAGCTTCAAAATCCTAGCCTCCAAAGATCCGCCTGCCTCAGCTTCCTGGGTAGCTGGGACTATAGTTAAGTGTCACTATGCTCAGTGAGAGCCGGATTTTAATTACTATTGATTTTCATATACCTCGTATAACTCTCAATAAATAACAGGAATGTTGCATGTGGCATTATGTAGAATTTGATAGGTATGCTGCATGTCTGTGTTTGGATAAGTAAGTGTTTTTTTGTTTTTTGGGGGATTTATTTTAGGTTTTTTTGAGACAGAGTCTTGCTAAGTAGTTTAGGCTAGTCTTAAACTCACTATGGAGCCCAGGCTTGCCTTGAGCTCATGGTGATCCTCCTGCCTCAGCCTCCTGAATGCTGGGATTACAAGCATGCGTTACCATGGCTGGTGTATGTAAGATCTTAACTATACATAATGCTCTACTTTTTTTTTTTAACGACAAATTTTCACTATATATTGCAGGCTGCCCAAGTTAGCCTCAAACCCACAACTGCCCCAGCTTCCCAAATGATGGGGTTACAGGGGTGCACCACTATGCCCAACTCAGAATGTTCTTTTAAAACTTAGTATTTCGGATTAAAAAAAGAAAATTAAAACAAAAAACTTTGTTGCACACACCACTTTAAAATTATTTCATGTATCACTTATAGAGAACAATTTTGGGAAATATAGACTCAATAAAATGAAACAAACTAAATTTGAAAACCGATCATAGATTAGTCAGTTACTATTTCAAATACTCAAGATGAAAACCTTCCTCATGCTCCTGCTTTTGTAAGTACGCCTTTATTTTTATTCTTAAAAGATGTTACTCCTCATGCTGTTCATCTAAGCCTCCTCTTCTGAAGGGAGTACTGCCAGCCAGCCTCATGCTATTTCTGGTCAGTCTGCCTTCATAATCACTAACTAACCAACTCTTATTATGAATCCTGCTTTTCAATGTGGTTCTCCTTCCAGGTATGAGGTAGGTACATGTCACCAGGCCTCAAACTGCGCGATCTAAGACTTTAGCACATTTGACACGGGCATTGAGAATGAAGGCTTCCAGTGACACCAAGTTGCACTCACTTGATAAAGGCTTCCATGATGTATTTGCAAACCTCCACCCGCACGCTCTCTTTCTGGAACATATCCAGAAATGGCAGAAATTTTTCCTAAAAAGTAAAGTAGGAAGGAATCATGTATGAATCACTTTTTCTTTGGGGACCAAACAATGAAACAGGTATTCAAGATTTCCCTGAAAGATCACCCTGGAGTCCTAATAAAGTATTGCATATTGAGTGTTAATTAAAAAAATATGAAATCTAAAATGCCCTAAAATCCAATATATGCCCCAAATCCAATATCCAAGTAGTCACCTAGATTCCTGCTTGAATGGCAACGAGATGCCACAAATGGGAAATTCCAAACCATGGAATTTTGTTTCATGCACAAAATTATTGAAGATATTATATAAAAGTACCTTTAGAGTATGTGTATATGATATAGATGATATGTAAATGAAATCTGTGTTCAGACATGGATATACCCTCTTTGAAGTATCTCCTTATATGTAATTACTCCAAAATCCAAAATCAAACACTTTTGGGTCCTACGCTTTCAGATAAGAGCTATTTAACCTGTACTGTTAAAACATCTTGTGTGTGCCCCCAGAGATTGGAGCTGGGACCAATTCACATTTTGGTGAACCATCTGGGCAACCTTTAGATGGCTATAAGCTATCTCAGGTAGCAACATACAAGCAAACTTCAGTGTTTTCTGACTGTACTGACAAGCAGAGTGAAAAAGTCAGAGGCAGACTGTTTAAAGGCTGGCCTCAAACCCAAACTGCTTAGCTTTGACTCCTGGCCCTGCATTCAGTGACTGTGATCTTGTACAAGTTACTCCTTCCAGTATCAGTTTTCTCATCTGTAAACTGGTAGGATGACAAGGATGCAAGGCAGCATGGAAAGTCACACCACTGTGCTGAGTATGGTACATACCCAATAAACATTAGTTTCTATTATCAGAAAAGAAAACCAGATCTTACAATCCCATGAGTATGCACAAATGGAACCCAGAAAATGGACACTAAGGTAAGGGACAGGGAATGTTACCTTACAGCAGTCACCTAGATTCCTGCTTGCCTAAGGTCCTGCAGCAAACTCAAAAGCATGCTGCAGGGGATTTTAAATTTAAGGGAAATGTAGTAAATCTTAACTCCATCAGACACTGAAACAGCCACCAGGTCAATGTACTGCGTAGTTTTGACAATAAGTACATGAGAAAAGCAGGTATAAGTTAAATATTTCTAATCTGAAAACATGGAATCTGAAATATGGGCTTTGGAGTAGGAATGCTCAAGAGACAGTCTATGCAAGTATTCTCAAACCTGAAAAACTCAGAAATCTGAAATACCTCTGAACTTAGGCATTTTAGATAAAGGAGTCTCAATCTGTATCATGTGAAAATCAATATGGAAGAAAAAATGAGGTTTAGGGCATCCAATTTAACTACAGGTTGGAAACATTATGTCTTTTCCAGGAGGTGCACACATCCATTGCTGAGTGATGAATGAGAAAGAAATAATACTGTATTTTTTCTCGATGCCCAAACCATTCTGAACATGTCCAATCTCATGTGATCTCAGAAGCTAAGCAGGGTTGGGCCTAGTTAGTACTTGGATGACAGAAGCAATACTTTACTTTTGGCTTATGTGTGGTATTTTTCCAAAGGCTGCCTAAGTTGTAGGACATAACTATTCATTAATATGATTCGATCTCAGTGCTATATGGAAGCAATTGTTGAGTATTTCTTCTGGCCTAGGATGCCATTAAAACAGGATGGAGAAATAGGATACAAATTTCCAAAGATAACTAAGAAACATTACTTACCACTGAGAAAAGAACTGAGAAATCATGGAAGTGGGCAATAACTTTCTTAATTATTGACTGAAGCTGTAAGACAACAACAAAATTTAATAAAACTGGGGTATTTTTAAAAGGCAATCTGCTTTCATAATTTGCAATTACAACAGGCTAAGTCAAACTGCTTGAGAATAAGGAATCAGGATGAGGTCAGGTCTGTCTCAGGCTCAGTGTGCCCTTTTTACTCTGTACATCCTACAATGCAGTCTTGAAGGAGCAACTTTGCCTCAGCCTCAACTGTGAAATGGAGCTCAGAGCTATGCCTGTGAGGATTCCAAGGGATGTTCTGGTGCTTAGAGCAGGACCTGCCCAGGAAGCCCCTCCATTAACCTCAGCTGTTGCTGTTACTCGAGGGGTAGACAAACCCCATCATCGGTTACAATTACTCATTGCTGCCAATGCAGCGTGAAAGCAGCGATGGCCAACCTGTGAATAAATGGGTATCACAAAAGCGGGTAACTATGGGCCATACCTGTTAACCCCTATTGAATCCATCATGGCTCTGTTTCTTCACTTTTTTAGGGGAAAGGAATTGGATGAAGTTTGCCAGTGGAATCAAATGGAGACCGTGAATGGGGGCACAGTTCTGAGAATTGCTTCAGAAACACCCTGGTGCTAATGTCTACTACACTCTACCTGAGATATGCACAGTCCTGACAAGGGCTTGGCCTGTGAGAACCAAGGAGGTGCTGCTTCTAAGGAAAATGTAACTCCCTGACGACTGAGTGCTAACCAGAAAATTCACTGATGAATATTTTGTTTATACTAAAAAACTGCTGCCTGAATCATTTGCAAAGCAGATCTCTCAGATTTTAAAAGCACAGAATATGAACATTTATAAGACTGCATCATAATTAAACAGTTTGCTAGGTTACTGTGGCAAATGCCTAAAACAGGATTCAAAACTTCCTAACAAATCTTGGCATGGTTGGCATACACCTTGCCGTCCCAGCTACTTGAGAGGCTGAGGTGGGAAGAATGTTTGAATCACTTGAGCTCAGGAATTTGAGACCAGCCTGGGCAACATAATAAGACTCTGTTGCAAAGAAATAAAATAAATCAATAAGAAAAAGCCCCCTCCACCCACCCTGCAAAAAATCCCCAAGTTCCATGACAAGCAACGCTCTAAGGGGTAGAAAATTGTAAGAAACCAGAATATTGTTGGACTAAAATAGTTTCTGAAACATGAAGCAATAAATCCCTTTACAATGAAAACTTAAAATATGTAGAATTACACATAAACTATGATTTAAAAGGTTTTTCTTTCCACATTTCATTATAAAAATGCTCAAAGAAAATTAAAAAATTAGACAACACCCTTTTAGTTACTTAAGATTCTGCAAACGGTAACATTTTTCTGTGTTTACTGAATCTCTTTATCTACCCATCCATCTAATGTGAGAATCTGTAAACACAAAATCTGTAATTTTTTAACTTTTTATTTTGAAGTAACTTGCAAAATGCTGAAAGAATTATTCAAAAAATTCCCATATATACTATATATACTTTACTCAAATTCACCAAGGTCCATGTGTCACTGTGTTGGTCCCCTGTAGTGGTGCTACTGATACATGAAGGTGTGGCCCAGTGGGGGCCCTTAGCTTACTGCAGGTTGTCATGACTTGTGTCTAAATGTACCCCCAAAGCCTCTTGAGGTCTCAGGTGGGGCTTTGCAGAGGTGGCTGGATCTAGAGTATGTGATGCTAGAATTGATTTATGAAGCAATGCTAGAATTAAGGGCACCCTACCCAGGTGTGCGTGCTACCCACTCTTGTAGCCTCGATAGAATACAAGGGACAGAAAGAGGGCAGCTATTGTCACTTGCTTCTGCCTACCAGGAACAGTTTTTCCTCTGTGATGCCCTTCTGCTATGCCAACCTGCCTTGGAGCCAGCCATCTATGAACTGAAACCTCTATAAACTGTGAGCTACCCTCCTTTAATACTTACCTGCTTTAACACTGAGTGTCAGGTATTTTGTCTCAGCAACAAGAAAAATAAGACAAAGATGTAGCCACAAAGAAGACCATGGGAGCTCAGTCTCAATCTCTCTATTTCTTCCTGACTCATGATATAAACAGTTTTACTCTGCCACATGGTCACACCACGATGTGCTCCTTTGTCATAGCCCAAAGCAATGGGGCCAAAAGACTATAGATTGGAACCTCCAAAATAAACCTTTCCTCTTTGTAAGGTAGTTGTCTCAAGTATGTCATTAAAGTGACCAAAAGCTGACTTCTCATTCTCTCTGTATAAGACACATATTTTTCTTTCTGAGCTACATGAAAGTAGATTGCATGACTTGTAACCTTTGCCCCTTAACACTTCATTTTTTACTTCCTAAGTATAATCATATTCTGACATTTCCATTGTGATGTTATCAAATTCAGGAACATTACTGATATAACTGATATAATGAAAACACTTCAATCTATCATCCACGATCCAATCTTGTCACAGCTGTCTCAGTAAGTCCTTTATAGCATCATCATTCTTCTCTCTGCATAGGATCCAGTCTCAGATTCTGCTTTGCATTTCATTTTCACATCTCTTTAGTCTATGTTAATTTAGATCAGTTCCTCAGTTTGGCTTTGTCACTGATGGCAAAGATATTTTTGAAGAACTGCAGAACACTCTTCAGTGAGGGCATGTCTGATGTTCCCCCATGTTAGATTTAGCTGATGCATCCTCACTGAAATTCTATGCAGGGGATGCTATGCCTTTCTCAGGGTATCATATCTACAGGCCCATGATGGCCATTTGCTCCTCATTGGTGACATGAATTGTAATGAACTGGTTAAGGACTACTGCGCCATCACCATTTTCTCTCTTATAATGAGAAAATAGAAAGCTCAATGAGACAGGCAAATATCCTGTTCCCATTAAACTCTTCCCCCAGGTTTAGCTGGCATCACTGAGTTCAGACTGCAGGTGGATGATTCTTGTCTTCACCATGATGGTTGCAAAACTTGGTTTTCCCATTCTACCATTTCTTTCACTTTTCCCACGTGATGCCCTTGCTCACCTCTCCCCTCGCCTATCTCTCTATTCATCCTAAGGATAGAATCCTGGATTCCCATCTCACTAAGTCGCTTAAAATAAGCTCATTATTCCCCTAATTTCTTTTGATGCTTACACTGGGAGCCTGGGAGAGCACTGTTCAAGCCACCCCTTTCCACATGTCCTCTTTACAGTTTTGGATTAATTCCAGATTTTACAGCACAAATAAAATTGCTCCAGGCTCATCTTTTTCTCTTTTCTTTTCTGGCAGTACAGGAGATTGAACTGAGAACTTCACACTGAGCTACATCCTCAGCCCTTTTTGAATTTTGAGACTGGGTCTCACTAAGTTGCTAAATTACCCAGGATGGCCTGGAACTCACAATGCTTCTGCCTCAGCCTTCTAGAGTCCTGGGGTTGTAAGTGTGTACCCCATGCCCAGCTCTCCAGGTATATTTTGTATTTTCTTGTCTCAGATCTTGAGTAACGCCCAGGTCTGTGGTAAACCAATTCTCGACAGATCCCAGAAGTTTGGCTTTTGCTGATGTGGTCCTCCCTTCAAGCAAGGGCACACTACTGACATGGATGGCTGTCCTGAATGTGGGTGGATCCTACGGCTTTATGGGGATTTTTTAGTTATTATTTTTAACAATCTATTATTCTCAAAAGGGCAATAAGAACATAAAATTTATTGTAACATATATGAGCCAAAATTGTGCATACAGATATCTGATGAGTCAGAATGGATTTTAAAATGTAATAGTAATAAACTGATAATTTATTGGGCCCTGCGAGGATAAACAGGAATTCCCCATCCAACTATGAAGGTTTTATTCTATGAAGATGAACAGAAAAACAACTTTCTTTTCTATGTCTGGCTTTTTCTTCTCTCCTTTCTAAGATTATCAAGGCTCTCTCACTCATTTTACCATAATAAATGCTTTGTGAATCTTCTTTTTCCAATCTTTGGTGTAATTATATGTAGAGAGTTATTTGCTAATATACACTACTTTGACACACTACAACTTTTTCTGTTGAGGTTGTCTGACTAAATTTGTGATACTGTTCAAGTACTTATCTCATATTCACTTACTGATACAAGTGTTCCACACACAGGGCATTGTTTATAAGTTGCTTTTTGATATTAGATATGACGGGATTATAGTAGAGTAAATAATTCCCTCTCTTAGGATAGATTGCTTTAAAAACACTACACTATTTGAAGTTTTCAATTAACTGGGTCTCCAGGAGTTAAAAATCTCACTATACTTTCCTCAATAAAAAATTCCAACATGAATTCAGTCTCATGCGAAGTTCTGACAATCCAGGAGGGTCCAACCATCTCCTCTGCCACTTCACTCATTCAGTGCTATTGGTCACTACACACCAGGCTCTGGGCACAGCCCTGCACCATTTTCATCACACAAGAAAACGCAGCCAATGGGAGTCTGTAGTGTATAATGATGAACCATTTATGGTGAAATTTTCTTAAGTTAGCAAAATATGAAAACTCTAAAGAATACATAACTAGTTGTCTTGTACTGTATAGCTCAAAAAATAATCTCAGGCAACAGCATTAGTACTCTGTGATATTTAAACAACAAAAAAAGTTGGGCGTAGTGGCACAAGTCTGTAATCCCAGCACTTGGTAGCCTGAGGCAGGGGATCACCACAAATTCAAGGCCAGTCTGGGATATGTAGGGAGTTGAAGGCCTAAGCACACACACACACCACACATGAGCTAATAAATGACAGATACATACTAAGAAAATGAGAGAGCAGTACTTCCCTCTCCTAAATATACTAACATTGCTGAAATATACAACCTGATTCTAAAAGATGACATATGAACTGTTTTTCTGAAGATTCTACCTATACTGTAACAAGAGATTTGCTTTGTTCAAAGAAACATATTTCCAAGCACAGTTCCTTGGTTTATAGATTTTAATTCTTTTTTCCTGATTGGTGGCCTCTTCCTTCAATATTATATACTTGCCAGTAAGTAGAGTTGAAGCCTTCTGTCTTCTTTGATTATTTTTTCAAACAAACAAACAAAAAAATAAAATAAAATAAAATAAAATAAATCCACTTCACATCAGGTTAAGAGTTACTTCACAGTAAGGGCAAACTCTTCCATAAGGATTAAAACAACTGATAGAATCAGGGTGTAGCACATGGAGTACTTAGCGGTAATGGGTCAATGTTCAAATGCCTGAAGTTGGTGACAGAACTGGCTCCACAAAATATAATTCTTTAGAAATACTAACTGAAGGGCCAAGAATTTAGCTCAGTGGCATCAGTGCCTGCCTGCAAGTGCAAGGTTGTGAGTTTGATCCCAGGTACTAAAAAGAAAAAAATAAAAGAAATACTAACTGAATCCCTTAGAAGCAAAGATATGGCATGACATATCCAACTTACTCTCAAATGACTTAGGAAAAAGTGCACAGACATAACTCATAGTCAACTTTTTGTTGCTAAGACACAATACCTGACATCCACAACTTAAAGGAGAAATGGTTTATTTTGGCTCAAATTTTTAGTCTATAGTTGGCTGGCTCCAGAGCATGATGGAAGGGTCAGAAACAGGGTAAGTGCTCACCTCATGACAGCTAGGAAGCAGAACACAAAGGGCAGAGGTGAGGAAGGAGACAGACCCTTCCAGCCACGCCTCCAGAAGTGACTGGTCTCTTCTGTCCAGGCCCCATCTCCTAACAGCACATTTAGCTATAAACTTACCGGTGGACCAGTCCACCAGTAAGTACAGTATCCCTGTGACACACCATCTCCCAAAAGCCCACCTATGACCACATGAGGTTTTGGGGGGAAATCTAGATATATATATACTGTAACACACTTACTGATAATGATACAGCAAACTCAGTAAGATGTTAACATTTAGTGCATCTGTGTAAAGGATAAGGGGAGTTCTGTGAGCTATTCTTTTAAGTTTCCAATAAGATTAAATTTATTTACAAATAAAAAGTTAATTTACCTGAAAAGCACAGAGATTTTAATAATGAAGGTGAAGATGCTTATTGAGCACTTGCTTTATGTCAAGCAACAGTGTCACTGTGTCCCTGTCACACCTCACTTGATCCTCACATCTCAGAGAGTAGAATCCTTATTCCCCCCATCTGACATGTGACACACTGAAGTTCAACAGGATTGGTAAACAATTAAAAAGCATGGGGCTGGGATACAGCGGAGGCAGGATTCAAACACAGGATGATCTGACTTTCTCCCTGATCCAGGCAACATGGATAATCAACAGAACAAAATTTCTAACAGTGTGGATGTGAGAAATGCTAGTTTCTACCTGAGGGTAAGAATCCTCAAATGCTCGATCTGGAGTCATGTGCTTGATGACATCAGCTAAAACAGTATTCACCTCTCGTTTCTAAGTGCAAAAAAATCAAATCTGTATTAGACAATAAACAGAAATCACCATTTTCCCAGGGAAAAGGACTAACATATTTGATATATATTACATGCATTTCAGGAAATATCTGCAAATATTCTGCTGGAAATAATACGAACGGGAAAAAAAATCACATCATTACCTGGTCTTGTACCATATTCCTAAAGATGGCTACACCTGCTCCAACTCAGCACCAAACTCTGTTCTCAGAGGGCCTGGGGATGTTCACTGTCCCTGCTTCCCCTCAGTGGTAAAAAATAAGCCCCACTATTTCCTGCCTGCCTCCCAGACCTCCAGCCTGTGGACAGCAGTGAGTTACTGTGGGACTAGCACAAACTCAAGATCCTTACAAACAGTGGGACTAACTGTTCATCTCCGTCTGGGGTCAGCTATCTATAGCCCAAATCCAGCCTGTAATTACATGGCCAGCAAGCTAAGGATTTTTATATTCAAATCGAAAAGAGTGCATTATCTCATGATAGTGAAAACAGAGATTCAAATTTCACGTGCACAAATAAAGTTTACTGAAATTGGGCCATGTTAACACATGTGTTATCTGCCATAATAAAATACCACAAGCTGGATAGTTTCTAAATAATAGAAATTGGTTTCTCACAGTTCTAGAGGCTGGGAGATCCCAGATCAAGGTACCAACAGACTATGTGTGTGGTGGGCATCATAGCCAGCATCATCTTGCTGTGTCCTCACATAGTGGAAGAAGGGGACAATGAGTTCCTCTGGGCTTTTATAAAGGGACACTAATCCTACTCTTGAGGGTGCCATTCTCATGACCTAATCATCTCTCAAAGACTCCAACTCTTTATTTTTTCAACTATGCTGGCATCCTGGGATGGTTAAAAACAGAGAGTTGGCATGAGCCAGGCTAAGTGTGCCAGGCAGCTTTGGGCTGCTGTTCAGCTTTGGGCTGCTGTTCAGCCAGCACTGTAACATTTGCCTAGCTACAGGGCAACTGAGGGGAGCTGCCTGCAGCTTCACCTCTTAATATCATCAGGTTTCAACATGTACATCTGGGAGAAAGGGGAGATAGAAATATGCAGATCACACAAAACTATACAGTAATTCAATCTTTAAAAGTTTATTAAACAATTACTGATAATAGGATTTGAACCCACTTCTACCTGCTTCTAACATCTCTGCTCTTTGATAAGCCCAATATTCCTTAAACTATGGTTCTTATTTTATGCTTGGAGAAAGAAGAACCTTTGTTTACTTAGGAAAAAGATCGCATGGAAGTCAAAGATGTTTGGAAAAGACCTCTTATAGAACTCCTATGAAAATTTGCCAGTCACTTCAGAAGACAAGCAAGTACCTTGGTTCTATAAGTGAAAACACTCATAAGAGGTTCTATAATGAAAAGACAGTTTAACTTTGTAGAATGTAGCACTGCCCAAATTTACATGTAAGCCTGGAACAATTCTGTTATAGTATAAAATTAACATTCCATCTCATTTTAGCAAACACAACTTGTATAAATTATGAGAACAATTACCACTGTGAAAACTCCTACAAGCCTAGATTCATCTCCTATAATAAACATAAAAAAAAAAAAAAAAAAAAAAAACCCACATACCGTGAAATGCTTGCAGGTATATTCTACCCACACTTCGGCACAATTAATGTAGTCCTACAAAGAAAAAGTAAAATAGCTTACAGCACAAGTTCACCATCTATAAATCTCTTTCAAGGGCTTTCACAGAAATAATAATAATAAAAAAAAGATATAGCAAATTCTGGCCTACTGATACATTTATTGTGACAAGCAAGTTAAAGAAAAACAGAAGTCGACTACAACTGATTAAGACTTCCATCCCAGAATTGCTCCTGAGGCCAAGATGGAAAGCTGAGATGCTGTGTCTACCTGGAGTACTGGAAGAGCCAAAGGGCATTCTCTAGTTGATGGGGCCTTGCCGCACTTCAACACTGGCCTACGACACAAGTTTCATTCAGAAGGTGAGTTTTGCACATTTAGGGAAAACAAAAAGCTTGCCACCATTTAAAAGAATAAAGGATTTGTAATCAACAGAGGTTATGTATATATCTCATAAAAAGACTATAAAGCACTGAATATTTTAGGTAATCTATGAGTTAGATTCGAGTAGGAACACAGCCCAAGAAGAGACAATGTGATGACAGTGGAAAGGACCACTGAGTCAGGCTGCTTGTCTAGGAAAACATCCCAGAGGGAAAAAGCGGTCTGGAAAAACATGGCCTGTAAGTGTACCTCCTCTTCAATTCTGATACTTAAATGTAAAGTAAGAGAAATGGGGAGAGAGAATAGTAAGAGAAGCTCCCCTTTTAACTTCAGTTACCTACTGTCAAACTGTGGCTCAAAAATATTAAACTGTGCCTGCTTCAGCAGCACATATATTAAACAGAAAATTCCAGAAATAATCCGTAAGTTCTACATAACTCTTATTACAATATATTACAACTGTTCTATTTTGTTATTGTTAATCTCTTGCTGTGTCTAATTTAGAAATTGCACTTTACCATAGCTATGTATGTACAGGAAAAATAGCACAAAGAGAGTTTGGTACTCTTCCAGGTTTCAGGCCTCCTAGGGGTGTCTTGGAATGTATCACTTGCATCTAAGGGGGTATAGCTACTTCATCCACACAGGAAAAGCCAGGAATAGCCTCAGGTCTGACTGAAATGCTGAGACAGTAAACTTCAGGACATGAATGCAAGACCAAATTGGAGAAAACTATTAATCCAGGGCTTGGAACACAGGCTGCTTTGAAACACAGTACAGCCACTATCAGCCTGAGAAGTCTGAAAGATCACGAGGGCTTTCTTAATATTCTTCCTTTTTGACAAATAAAAATTGTATATATCCATGGTATATGACAAAATGTTTCTAAATGTGTGTTTTTTGAAATATGTGTATTTTTTGAGATAAGTTTTTTAAAAATATGTTAAACTGAGCTTATTCAAATATGTGTGACCTCACATACCTAGCACTCTGTGGTGAGAACATTCAAAATCTACTTTCTTGGCAACTCTCAAGCATACATTAGACTGCTTTGAACTTGAGTCCCAATGTTGAGATTCCCTGACCTTCAGAATAAGACTTTGAACCTGGCCAGACTGAGTTAAATGGAGAATTTAACCACTGAAGTTCAGTGATGATTTGCTAAATGATCCCTCAGTATATAATTCTGCAAATAAGTTTCTAGTTTTTTCTACATTGTAACACTATTTTCAAGATACTACAGTAGCAGAATGATTATGTGCTTCTGTAATTTTTCCTTCTTAGTCACTGCCCACCTCCAAGGCTACTTATCCATAGTCAATCTCCAGCCAGCAAGAGAGGGACAGTGCAGGGTATGACGGGGAGTTATTCCAGTTGCTCCTGCAGTCATGAAGACAGCCAATCTCAAACTTCCCTACTGGCCTTACAATGGCTGGCAAGTTGCCTAAAAGATAGTTAGCTGTGAAACCAAACCTATAACTTGATGCCCATCACCACAGCACTACAGCAACTGACATCAATCTATCATCCCAAGACTTCCTATACCTGCACTTGGAGGAGGTTCCAAATGAGCCTTCTTAAAGGCTAGAAACTGTAATTCCAATTGCTCATTACTGGCTCAACTGCTCATCTTCAATTCAGGATATCCTACTAGACTGGCATTTTCAAAGTGAAATAGACTGCTATATTTTGGAAGTATCATCATAGGTCTTTAAAGTCTCAAATACTTGTAATTTTCTCCTTTCAGTGCATCTTACAGCCTCATCAATGGATAATATTAATTATACAAAAAAATCAACTAGCAAGGTACATGGATCATCATTATTAAATATCAACTAGCAAAGCACAGTGGTACAGGTTTATAATACCAGCTACTTGGCAACTGGAGGCAGGAGGATCCCAAGTTTGAGCGTAGGTTGGGAAAAAAGTTTAGCAAGAGCCTGTTTCAAAATTAAAACAACCAAACAAAAAAGGCTGGTGATGCAGCTCAGCACTCCCTGGATTCAATGCCTAGTACCACAAAAAAAAAAAAAAAGGAAAAAGGAAAAAAAGCACATCTTTAATGCCACTGGTCTTATATGATTGGTTCACAAGTAATAAAATATTTTTTTAAAAGCACAAATATGATTAGTTAAAAGAACATTTTTTAAAAAAAGAAAGCATATGTACAACTTAAACAAGTTACTCTGAGGTCTAAATGATCACTCACCTGTGGATTCTTCAATTTAGTAATGACTTTCCAGGCTTCATTGAGAATCTGAAGTCGATCACTCTCAGGTGGGTCAGCCAAGGCCAAGTTTAAGCCCAGTGAGCGAAAAAGAAGATGCTAAGAGAAATATCAAATCATTATATTATTGGAGATTTTAAATCAAAGTGACTTGAGGTTTGAGAAAAAAGGTCATAATATTTAATCTGTCTCACAGTAAGTCCTCCAAATATTTCTTTCAGAAGTTCACTACAATCAACCTGAGTCACATTAAAAAGCTTAAAGTTTACAGTCTGCTCCAAGTATCAGTACAATTTCCAGGCTGTAATAGTCTGCTGGACAAAGCTCTTTCCTAATGAATGAAGATACATTTTTAAAGACATACAACCAAGCTCTTTCCTCAATATTTCATAAAGAGCTAATGCAACCCATTTAGTATTTACAGGGCTTGACTCACAGCAATTATGTGGTGTTAACAATTCCAATCTTTAGCTCATCTTCCACCAAGTTCTATAGGAAGAGAGTTTTGGCCTGCCTCCCATCAGCCCTGCACTAAATTGTCTCCCTTGAGAGTGATCAGGTGGACACTGCCTGTTTGTTCTCTCTCAGCGCATCAAGTCAAGAGCCTACCTTGGGGAAACCAGACTCATCACATTCTTTAATCATGCTGATGAAGTCCATGGACCTGGTGGCAACAAACTCAGCCCGAAAGGCTGACATCACAGAATTCAACAGCAAGGCACTGCAAGACACAAAGACTCATGTCATCCTAACCTCCCCTTCACTACAGTCGCATTAATGTCAGAATACACACTGCCAGGGACAGTGACTTACAACCCTTAAGGGAAGTTAGGGGAAAAAACATCAGGGTAAATGGGTGGGGTGGTTGCTAGAAATTAACAGTGTTCTGTGCATATCTGGAACTCGAAAAACATGGAAGTAACTGGATGGGTGGGTAGGTAGGTGGATGGATGGCAGGTAAGTCACTAAGCCACGCAATCCATTAAAGTGCCCCTTCAAAGAGGCTGGTGCATTAATAAAGCTAAACATTAAATGACAATATTGATCCATGGTACAAATACATATCAACATCTCTTTCTAAAGAGATTTCTTATGAAAGAGATCTTAAATTCTAGACACTCGGGATATGGTAGTGAACCAGATCCATTCAAGGCTGCTTCTATAGCCACCACTGAGAGAGCACAGAGAACCTCAGATGTCCTGGAGAGAGGAAGATCAAGTTCACCGCTTAGCAACAGTCCCATGGGGAAAAGGACAATCATTGTCCCATTGTAAAAGACAGGAACACTGAGACACACAGACGTCAAGCAAATGGCTGAAGGTCACAAAGCTAAGGCACAATGAGCCTCAAGAGATCCAGCTTCTAAACCTCCATGCCATTTACCTTGCCTTTCTGTCAACTGTCACCCATGTTAGCAGGCCAATCTCAAAAAAGAGCAACCGATTCTAATTTCAAATCCATGATTTATAAATCTTAAAGTACTTACTTGTTTCCTAGTTTCTTACATCTTTCCATCATCTCAGTCAGCAAAACCTAAGAAATTCAATTTTTAAAATGCATCAGATTGGTGCACCTAAAGCAACATTTCTAAGAGATTTCTAAAGTACAATACTCTAAAATAAATGTAGCCACATGCCTACCATTTGTATAATCCCTGGTAGGGGTAGGAAGGACAGAGAGGAAAGAATTCACTTTAGTGACATTTGGTAGATAGAATGGTAAGAGCTAGGGCCTGGCTTCAAATGCAGCCATACCAACTACCAGTGGCAAGACCCTGACAAGGCACCAACTTTGCTGAATTAGGTAGGGTCTCCTTGTCTTCATAAAGGCCTAAAATAGTTGTGCCCTCCTCCACTTCCCATGGTTGTTTAGTAATACGATCAACAAACACCGGGTCACAGTTTAGTGCCTACAAGTCACGCAGAGGAAGCACTTTGCCCTAATGGTCTCACCTCTCCTGACCACACATGAGGCAGATGCTTTATTCTCCCATTTCACAGATGATGCTGAGCTACAAAACAGTGCTAAGCTTTGCCCAAGGTCACACAGTCAGCGACAGCAGTCAAACATGAACCTGAGTGGGCCCGCATGGAAGGCCAGACTCCACACCACATTTACTTTATGTTCTCAAGAGTGTTTGTCTCAGGAAGTAAACAGGTTACTCACTGAATACTGTTAATGGCTTTAGAGCTATCTTATCACGATTACATATCTTCAAAACAGCTCCTATTTTAAAATAAAAATCAATCTGTGAAGCATCCTTTTCGGCAGTGGTTGGGGGAAGGTTTTGAATGATACATACAAGGTTAAGCCTGAGATAGGCAAGCTAATGCCAGCAACCTCAGCACTGAGCCTTGACTCTGGCGCCCCAGGTGCCAGGACAGGGGTCCTACTTCCCTTCCTTCGTTCACTCTTCTCCGCAGTGTGGGAGGCCAGGAAACATTAAATACAGAAAGACAAGGCCTATGTTTAAAAAGTCCTCATTTTCACATACAACAATGCACTAAAAATGCATCCAAAACATAACTGGAATAAAAACAGCTCTGTTGTCATACAGAAAGTCAGACCATCAAAAAATATATATATCAGAACATCCTATGTATTCAGGGAGCCAAATGTTATGAAATCCTAGCATGTCTGTTATGGATTGTTATTTTCTGAGAAGTAATGGGATTGATTATCTTTGGTAAAAACAACATGGACAACAGTTCAAAGTAGATGGAGGTTGAAACCAGCCTTTTTGGCTTCACTCAACCACTAAAAACTGTGCAACTCAATATACTTGGTTTTCACACACTTTGAAGATTCCTACAAAGCAGCCATCTTGTCAGTGCACTTGTCTGTCCTCTGTTACTGGTGTTCTTGCCCCTATGTTTCATTTACTTAATAGCATTTCATTATTTGCATAAAGATTATAAACATGATAAACGGTTATATACAAAAATTCAAATAATGATGTGCGCCCAGAAAGATGTGAGCCAGGTGTGATGGCACATGCTTGTAAGCCTAGCACGCTGGGAGATGGTAGCAGGAAGACTGCAAGTCCCAGTACACACTGGCTAACTCAGGGAGAACCTACTGTAAAATAAAATAATTTTAAAAGGGCTAGGGATGTATCTTATTGTGAAAGCCAGGTGCTCAATCCCTAGTATGAAAGAAAGGGTGCGGGAGAGGGAGGGAAGAAAGGAGAGAGGAAGAGAGGAGTGAATGCTCCCTTTCTCAGTGCCTTCCCATTTTGATCTGTTTGTTTTGTTTTTACTGAAATGGAGGTAATCTTATATACATGGGGCTGTAATTTGGTTTTTTAACAAAAGAATATCGGTTGGCTCCCTGTTCTTCCTATGTTAATACACACAAATCTACTTCAATCTTTTTAGTGGCTAAGCAGTCCATGCCATGGAGAGAATACTGGTTTTCAAACTGCCCTAATGATGGAAGTTTAAAATAATTTTTCCTCTTTTTATTTTGTAGTGCTGGAGATGCAATCCAGGACCTCACACATGCTAGGCCCAGTGTTCTACCACTGAGTTACGTCCCAGTCCTAAACTCTTATACTGAACTACTTATAAACTGATGATCAATTGAAAAAAAAATTAGTAGAGAGGGGTCCTGAGTATCCATCACCTAGCTTCCCCCAATGGTGACATCTCACATAAGTATATCACCAAAACTAGGACATTGACATTGGTACAACACAGTTAATTGGACTGTTCTAATATATATTCTTTCCTTGGCGGCAAAGGACATCTCCTTGGGTCTAATTCTGACATGTCATCAGTATGTGTGAATTTGTATGACTACTACCATATTTAATGACTGGACTTTTAATCTTATCTCTGGATTAGCATGAATGTTATCTATTCACTTCAATGTACAAGAAAGCAGTCATACTATGGGTGCATTCCTGTTTTCTAAACCAAGATTAACTCAGACTGTCAATAATCTGTACTTATACTTTTACAAAATAACTTTCCAATTAGTGTTTCCACCTACTGCTTCATAAAAAGATAATGAAATAATGTGTATTTTCCTTTTTATTTTTCATCATAGAGTGGGTAAAACCAGAAATTAATCCTCAGAGCTAATATCTTGTCCATCAATCCAAAGTTAATACGGTCAAGCCCCACAGAAATAAAATATTGCAATGTTAGTTTTAAAAAAAAATTCTAAGGGCTGGGAATTTAGCTCAGCAGCTTAAGTGCCTGCCTGGCAAGCGCGAGGTCGTGAGTTCGATCCCCAGTACTGGGGTGGGGTGGGGGTGTGAGTCTATGCCCCAGGCATTAAAAGAAAAAAAATCTGCATCGCTCCCATTATTTCTCTTTCACTGAGTACCTTTTCCTAATTCAAAAGAACAGTAGTAACAGCACTGCTGGCTGAAGGGGAATTTAACATGGCCAAGGCTATTCTTAGATTTGTGTTACTGGCCTAATCACGCTTTCAACTGTTTAAAGAGTGACCTTTAGTAAGGCAACTGGTGTGACAGGCGCACGAGTCAGTTTGCCAGGGCCCTAACGTTCCATCTCAAGTGGAGCAGGTAACAAGAGACACCTAGAAGGGACGAGTTTAGAGGGGACAAAACTTGCAGTGTTGACCTTAGTGCTAAAAACTGGCCATCAGCCTGGTTCATCCCAGTGGTGTGACGAGCCTCAGCTGTGAAGTAGGATAACAGGAGGTGGCCTATAGAGGCCATGAAGGAGAATACGGTAACTGGGATAAAGTCACTCACACAGAGCTTGGCACAGATTGATCCTAAACAAAGACGAGACTGTGAGGGGCTCAGAGGCTTAGCTCTCACTCAATGCTTCTCCCTCCTCCACCTTTACATCCATCTCAGAGGCACGTTGCCACCAAACATACCATGAAACAACTGGTGGCCACAGAGCACGCTCAGCACCAGCAGAAGTATGGGTTACAATGTTAAGGGAGGGCAAAGCCCTACAACACTGCACAGGGAGGAACTCATCTACAAACAAAATTACATGGGAGGCAAGGTTTAGACTGGAAGGAAGCATACCAAAACCACTAACATTGACCATTTATACCTATTTTCTTTCAACCTTCTCTAAATTCTTTCCAGGGACTCTGTATTTTTACTGGTACCTGGGGTTTTTTTTGTTTGTTTGTTTTATTTTTTTTAGCAGTGCAAGTGAACCCAGGGTCTTCATGCTGAGCTACCAGCACTTTTTAAAATTTATTATTGAGACAGGCTCTCACTAGGTCATTAAATTGCACAGCCTGGACTCAAACTTGTGATCTTCCTGCCTCAGAGTGCTTGGATTAAAGGCCTGCCCCACTACAACCAGCGTATTAGCCCCATTTTACAGTTGGCAAAACTGAGGGACAGAAAGTCAAGTAGCCAAGACACACAGGCCTGTCTACTGTCCTGCCAGACTCGGCTGACACACCTTCCTCTTCCAGTCAACATTTCCAGCCAGCACTTCAGGACCCAGTCACGAATGCTGGGATTCCGCACCCAACAGGGGTCACAATTAATGTCAGGCTCAGGCTGTTCTTTCCCACCACTCAACCCCACGCCCAATAAGAAAATAGCTGCTGGCTGACAAAGATAAACAGTTTATCAACGGATTTGTTTCACTATCTAAAAACAAGTTTTATAAGATGGTTGCTTTTTTCCAGGCAGAATATGCCTGAAAGTTCAGTTGTAGGAGGAAAAAAAAAATCCTGTCTTCAAACTATGATAACAAGTTGTTTTCAATAATCACTCTGAATTTTTAAATTTTGAATTTCAATTTCAATTTGCAATTTCACACATCAGCGATTTACAGCTAAAGGCTTGTTTCCTCTCCCCCTTTCACCTGCCTGCTCTGTATATTACCAATTGCTGCAGGCAAACTTTACAGTCTCCGAATTCGGAGGCTTGGTCTCTTAAAGACTCATGCAGTTCTACTCCCCAGGAAGCTCAGACAAGCTAGTGTCCATGAGCTTTTGGCATCAAACTATCCCATTTATCCTGAACGACACTTTCTGTACTGGTATCAATTCTTTCGCATTTTGAAAATGATTCATTTTTTAGCAAGACACTGCAAGTCCCTTACTTAACTGCCCCCAAGAACTAGAGTTTACTATTATTCAGGTGACCTAATTTTTTAATCACTTTTCCTATTGCAGTGATGACTTCCTAGAGCTGTACTCCCTGAGAAAGTTCTATTCCCAGCTTCTGCTATCCTTTGAGATTTCTAGTGCTTAAAATAAAAGAAAAGATACCTATGACATGTATTTTGTTTTAAATCTGATTTTATCTTTCATTAAAATAAGAGGAAAAAAATAAGTGTTCTCATTTTCAACATGTTAGTCCTGCTTGTTTAAAGGTCTCAGTTACTCAAGAGAACACCGAGGGCAGTTCTCTTTTAACAGTGAAGTTCGTGTACCTCGTCCCAGTGCCAGGGCCAGCGCACAATTGCGATCTCTATGCTATAGATCGTAGAGAATGTGCAGCATATTTTCAAAGCAATCACTTCCTTTTATACTGGCTTCACTTAAAATCAATTTATTTAATGGTTTAAAAAATTCATCTGAGATACAAGATGTCCTTGTTTTTCCCCCTACTTCAGAAGTTGAAAAATAAAAATACAAGCAGTGCATACTTGCTGAAAAGTTAGAAAACAGATGGGGAAAGAAAAATAAGATGGCCCAAGTCTCCTCCTCCAGTGAGACTATGTCACATTTCCTTCCTAACTTCCATGCAGATGATATCACGTACAAAAGTACTGTGTGTGTGCCACTACCCTAAATCACTGTCTTCTTTCATCTTTTCAACAGACTAGAAAATGGAATTATTAATATTGCTCCCATTTCACAGGTGAGAAAACAAGGTTAGAGGCAGGTTAGCTGGCTTCCACCTTACCACGACCACTGTCATAGAGCAGAGAATGGACTCAGGCCCTGGACTCAGGGTCCTCATTTGTTAATCCCAGACCACACAAGCCAGTGTAAAGAGAAGAGATTTCTTGAAAACACACTGCCTGTTTTCTAGGATCTTCAGCAGTCTCAGCAATGTGTGGGGCCACTGTATTCCACTCAGCAAGGTACTACAACACTCTCACATCAGCACTGACAGATGCTCATGGGTTTCATCATTTAATGGCCCTAGAACATTCCATACACAGTGGAATTAATGCACACACCATAACTGAACCTGTTCTCTGCGAGTTACTCCAATGCTGCCCTACCATGACCAAACCCATGTGTGCATAACTTTCATGCTCACCTACCTATTTCTACAGGACAAATCCTTAGGAGTAGGCTTGCTTACTCAAAGCCATGCCCTCTTTTTTTCCTGAAGGGGTTCTGACATGTTGGCAGCAACTAGTATACAGGCAGATGTGAGTTTGCTTTATTCTATATATTCTTGTTTTGCAGTCAACCTCTCTTTTCCTTTCAGTCACCAAAGGGAAGAGAAAAGGAAAACTTCAGCCATCATGGGTACAATCTGGACTGGCATCCTACTGAAACTGCCTCTCGAACTCAGAGAAGGGGTTTTCTACTGTGATTCTGATGTTACTTTAATTTTGACAATATAGCAATTAGCAAGAAAGAAAAGGAGCGAGGGAAGGAGGGAATCTTACAGAAGCAATTAAGTAGCTTTACTTTCTTTTCATAAAATGGAGGAATTACTATCCACTTTATTTACTTTACCTGCTTATGATGAACAGAAAAATGTCACATGCAGGTAAATGTAGAGAAAGTAAAGCTCATTGGCCCCACAGTCAGATGCTGTGGGGTTTTATCCAGTTACTTATTCCTAGCTGTGTGACTTGACGTAGGAATTTGGCTTGCCTGACAGACTGCCTTCCCTTCCCAGAGGCATTCCATGGGACAGTCCAAAAAAAGGACTGAGCAGAGAACCAGCCACCAGGCACACCGTACAGGGCTGTCATGCCCCAGATGAGAAGTGGCCCCAGCATCCCTCCAGACAGTTACCTCCGGGGCATGGTAGGAGATGCACTGGAAGATCCAGTCCATGGCTGGTGAATACAGGGGCAGATAGGATGGGAGTTCCACGCCCTGGACCACCAGCTGGTTCTGTACTGTATCCCCATGGATCTGTGGAGACCAGAAGACACTCAAAGGAAAGGAATAGCACATCAAGCAACCACCACACAAATCCTACACCACACAGTGCTGTAAAATCATGAATGGTCCCAAAAGATAAAGCCTAGCTTCTCAGTTGTCTGTCTATTGTTTTCTTTCCAAAAGAAAACAAAATTATCATCATCATCATCATCATCATCATCATCATTATCATTCCTATGAAAAGTTTCCCATGTCACCAAGTTAAGCTGTTGTGGGAACATGCTCTGCAAAAAACTAATCCAATAAAAATGGAGTCAACAGATGCCAAGAAGAAAGGCTAATCAAGGAGATGCTTCCTCTTCACATATGCATATTAATTTTCTGTTTGTTCAGTATAATCAACACATTTTAATGGCTCACAACAGATGCTACTGTCATTTTCTAAGGTTTGCACCCTGAAAGGGCTTTATGGCATTTTGAACTTGGAAAACCCACTGGATTCTGTGAATTTGCTATCACACAGTTGTTACTTCCATGAGCTGTTTTGACAGTGTTCTTCTTACCTGTTTAAATGTAAGGAGGAAGTCAAAGAAATTTTTATTCAGGCTTTCTTTAAGGTGTGGAGCCACTTCCATTCCCACCTGCAGTCAGACAAAATGAGGTTACTTTGACAGTGGAGGAAGAGGTAGTAAATAAGACATACATACTGATACATTTTTGTAAATTTAAAAATATATATGTACATATGTATGTATAGACACACAGGAAAAATCCAGAACACTAATTTTTATTCTTTCTGCATGTTTTCCTATTCAATAAATATGTGTTATGCTTACCAGAAAAATCAAAGAAGCTATTTTTAAGGAAAAAGTGCAATATTTGCAGTAATTATCTTTGTAATTTCATGAAGTAATGAATATATTCTGAACAGATGACCAAGAGAACAAATCAATGCAGAACTAACAAGGAATGTAGGCTCAAGATTGTGTACATGATATTCTTTCTCTTGAGAAAATAAAACAATCAACATGCATGTGACTGTACTGATCAGATGAAGCAAAAAGGTTACGACAGGGACTGGGGTACGGCTGAGTGGTACAGGACACAGAAGCAGAGCTTAGTGTGCGTGAGGCCCTGGTTCCGGTCCCCAGCATCTCCTCCCCCAACCCCACCAAAAAGATCTTTGGCAGGACTGGCTTAGATTTCAGATGCTGTGCTGCCATATATAGCATTTGCTATATGTAATTATGATAAGAACATACATTTTAATATATTTAAAGAAATTTCACAGAAGTCAAGCATAAAGTGTTAACAAATGCTATAATCTATTAGCTCTTGAATTCAGTATTTAAAAAACCCATTATAATATTTCTACTTAGAAAAATCTGTCAATCCTCCAGAAGGTAGCCAGAGCACTAAGGTGGAGTGGCAAAGAGAAGTATGAGTAGGTGCGTATGTTTAGAGCAAAACACTGTAATATTCCTGAAACTGAGTTCCTCAGATAGGCCACGATTCCCAACTGCTGTTTAACCACAAAAACAGCACCCTGAGGGAAACTGCTCTCTGGGAACCAGTTTTTTCCAAGACGGACAGATTTCTCACATTCACCTCTCCCTCCCCAGGTCACGAGGGTTAGCAACAGTGACCCTTCCTAGATGGCTGGGAATCATTCCTCCGGAAGGAATGATGTAAAAACCACCAGAAGGTTAAATTTCAAGAACAGATTTATGGCTGTTGGAGGCAGGAAGGGCTATTTCTAAGCACAAGTGCACAGATTTTAAAAAATACCAACAAATGTCAGATCCAGCTCCACTATATTCTGACTCTATTGTCTTTCTTTCTACTTAATCTTATTATAGAAAAGGCAATAATTATCTGTTAGGTGACAGCAAAGGCCGCCCAGTGGACAAGCAGTGGTGATGAGCTGAAAGGGCCATGGCTAAGAAGAGGAGTTAATCATACTTTCCCTTAATAAACAGCTTCAAGCTCCCCCACACCCCACCTACTCACTGCTTTTGTTTCTTGTTTATCTCTTCTCATAAAACCAAATGAGCAGCTTGGAAATTCTGCTTGGGTCTAAAAGACTTCTTTCCAGAGTAGCAAGGGGAGCTGCTCCTGACTTCCATCTGCCATTTCAACCTGCCTGATGCTTACTTCCTATCACCAAACTGGAGCATCTCTGGGGACTCAAACCTTTTAGACTATGAGGTCTGTGTGGGAGCTGGACCCACCCATCCTGAGTTCCAGAAATGGGCACGTGACCTGGGCTCTGTCATTTAGCTTATTCCATGCCATGGTCACGGTCACTGGTCTAGTAATGTGCAAGTAACATAAGCATTCCATTGAGAATCAGCCCTGGGACTAGTTAGATCTACCAGCCAGAAAGGGGGTACCCTTTCTAAAAGTTGGCAGGATGGAAGCCTAGAGCTGCCATGGGTTTCCATATGTAAAGAGCAAGCCAAAGAATGAAGTCAATCCAGAAGAAAGCCAATTCCTGACAATGCTCTGTGAGGCCCTTCATTGAGCCATGCTCTTCACTACTCTGCAGTCTCCAGACATACAATTATCAAATCCCTCATACTTTAGATAACATGAATTAGGTTTTACCACTGAAATTGAAAGAAACCCTTGTAATGAACAGACTGTCTCTCAATCTTCTTAAGTAAGAGTTAATTCAAGACACTCTAAGAAGCTATTCGACTGCAGGACCTGTCACCATGAAATGTGCACTTATCACTACCAGGCTCCCTGGGATGGGCCTGCTTTGTCCTGACATCTGCCACTTGATGCTGTGGAATGGAAAACACACCCTAAATTTACACACTTGGCCCTCTGTCACAGAGAGGGCGCTAGGTGCCCTCTCAGTATCAAAAAGTGGGCTTATGAAGTGTCCTTCATAATGGGTGAAGGACACTGCTACTAACTCTGAGAGCAGTGAACGAGGTCTCTGTGACACTTGAAGCCACAAGGTATTATCATCTGCTGGGCTTCAGTGCTCATGGGGGCTCTGTTCTCAACAATGTCTGGGGGTAACTGAGGACCATAACCCCTTGCTAACAACCACTTGCAGAAACAAAGCTCCTCTATGGCTCAAGCAAAATGGTCCTATGTTCTTCACAGGTTGTACTTTTGACAAAGAAGAAACTAGTTTTACATCAAACCTTCATGGTGCTTTAGAGGAGAGAAAGGCCAGGTGATTCCCAACCAGTCCTCCTCACCTTGATACCACTGTCCCAGGAGACACTGCTTCCTGCCAGTGGCCACACAGACTCATGCTGTGAGTCAGCCTTTTAACAAGGAGAGGAAATCACACCAAGCCAAACCTATCAATTCAAGACAATGGGGCAGCATTGTCCCAGGTCAATGAAAAGCAACCTGTGGTCTAAAAGGCCTGGGAGCTTCCTTCCCAGCAAGAACTGGGAAATAATTCTGAAAACCAGCTCATTTATTAGCAGATAACCTTAAATATCCCCTAATGAGAATGCCTTGTGGTAACTTAGTCTACTTTTAAACTAACTTTTCAGAGAAATTCTGTAGCTGCTTTCTGTGGAAAGGCTGTGTCCTAAAACTGGCCAGTAATATAGTCATCCTCTCACTGCTTTCTGAGGCAATGGGGAATGGGAAGCCCAAAGAAGGTCTGGGAAACAGCAGTAGCACACAGCCTACCCGGCACAGGTACGCTCGGGCATAGACCGACACCAGCGGGTCCCCAATGCCTCTGATCATGCAGGTCAATCGGGGCAGGCATTCCGAAATTCCCCTGTAGGAGACAGAAAGAAGGCAGCATCACACCCAATGGAAGCACTTGCTATTTTCTTAGTTTTACAATAAAGATAAAGAAGCTAAACTTTCTTTTTGGGGGCGTGGATTGAAATGGGGTCTCACTATGTAATTCAGGTTGTCCTCAAACACATGAGGATACTCCTACCTCAGCCTCCCAAGTGCTGATACTATAGGCATGTACCACCACACCTGGCAAACTTCTGTAGTTTGGAGAAAGAAAAAACCCACAAATTTCAGGAACAAATCAAGGTCAAAGTATTAGAGTTTTCTAAGACAATGCACTAAGTCTTTCTCTCCTGGTGTGTGATTTATTCACTGAATGATTCCTTTTGGCAGTATGTCTGTTCTGTGCCCGAGGCCAACTTTCACCTTTTTTCCTGCTTAAGGTCACATTTACTTTACTAATTTTAACAGTTTTGTCCCTCTACAATTTTCCAACCACTGGTCACCCTTGATCTTCTCTCTGTATCTCTCCCTATTCCTTTGGCACTGATTCAATCAGCGTCTTGTGCCCGTCTATTTCCAGAACCTCAGGCAGTATCAGATGCCCTCTGCCCCTGCTGCTTCCCATCCAGGGGAATTGTGAGACTTCTTTCTGCCTATGACAGTGGGGTAAAATAAGTCTCTTCAGCACCCATCTTATTTCCCCAACTATCTCAAACATCCCTAGATTTAAATCAAAGATGTTTGGGAGAAATTCTAAATCCAACCAAAATAGCCAACCAAAATCAGTGGAGCTCCAGGTGTCAGTCCCTGGCTTTAAGGAGTAACTGGCATGTCACTGGCTCTGTGGAACATAGACCTGGCTTCCCTTGGCTTTACAAACTGTCCCCAAAACCACATCTGAGATGAACTAGAGCAGCAAGTAACCTGAGCCCCCCCAAAACAAAGGCATCACCACCACCATCTTTTTCTCCTCCTCCTTCAACAGCAACAGCCCACAGAAGCATGGCCCCGCTGTGTACCTGGCTTTCAGGGTGGCCTGCACAGTTTAAAGGGCCTGTACGTACTCCTTCTTAGGGCTACACACACAGGACTGGAAACTGAGGCTTGGAGATCCCAAATAATTTTCTTGAACCATACAGTCAGTGGCTCACGGCCAGGACTCAAATGAGGTCAAGCTCATCTCCCATAAGTTACTTAACCAGATTCCCTCTTCCACATTCACCATGTAGGTGTTAAAATGGGGTCTCTATCTCACTAAATTCTCACTTGGATAAACACCGATTAGGTGGTTAACATCAGATCTACCATAAAGTGCTCATGAATACAGCTACTATCATACTGCCATGTGTCTGTGTCTGTGTTTTAGAAATGTTATGGTGCCAGATACTCAAGAAGAGCCTTACGTTTTAGAAAGGAATTTATTACATTTCAGGATGGATGCTTCCACGTAGCTATTAAAACATTCCATTAAGGAAGACATTTTCCAGACAGCTTGTTCCCTGATTGCAAAGAATGTTCCAGAAGAAAACTAGGTAAGCCTTAGGACAGATGATCACAGGAGCCCCAAAAAACCCAGAGAATTAAGTTAGCTGGTGGCTGGCTGTTTCTATACATGGTCCTCAAGATTTTATACTTATTTAAAATAAATTATGGAAACATTATGTATTGATTCATGGTTCCATACTGAGATGCAAAGTGAGTTTTCAGCATTTTCCATCAAAGTGTTATGAAATTTTAGGTAACTAAGGTGGGTAACTTTTAGGTTTGTAGGTAAGTAGAATTCTCTGTTCCTCAATACTGGCACTTGTGCAGAAAAGAATGACCTGGTTTTTATTTCAAGTTTTTGAAGCAGAGGAAAAACCCAAAGATGAAGTGTCTTAATTGAGAGCATTAACATGGGAATATTCCTCAAGGAAACAAAAGCCACCACATCCTATTTGAAGCAAAAACCAAAACCTGAGAGAGCAAGAGTCTCAGCCAGGGTTTCTCAAACATGGTGTGGCCTTATCTTCAGGCTGGCATCAACGGGACCAAAATTTCAACAGCAATGTCAGGCCACCTGTCACAAGTCTACTACTGTTAACAGAGCTCGTGTTGCCTATCTTTAATATCATCAGACAGAAAAAGGATACAATCTTGGAATGAGCTCCCTGATGGAAGCAATCTTGAAAAACCAATTCAGGCATGTTTCCTTGGCTGTGTCATTTACATTCTCTGGAGTAAAGTGATCTGAAATACAAAACCATCCCTGTTAGGCATCCTAAATCTTGGTAATTGTGGCAAATGCCACAAGGCCTGGGTTTGGAAAACATTATGGTGGGGCAGAAGACAGGGAGGTATAGTCCCTCAGTGCCTTTCCTTCCAGCTGTCATCATTATTAAGAAATGGTTGATGACAGCAATACCACACACACACACGCGCGCGCGCGCGCACACACACGCACACACACACAGCTTTTAAAGTGCCTGGCTTCATACAGAATGCTTTACTGACAGTAGCTAGCTCACTCCCAGAATAGCCCACCGTGGTCCACACTTTCCTGATCCTCTTTCACAGAAGCAGCCGCTAAGGTACATGAAGTGCAGTAACTTGTCCAGGCACAGCAAGCAACTGTCACAGCTAGAGTATCAGCCAGGCAGTCTGGCTCCCAGCCCACAGTCTCGGCCACTGCATGTATTTTAATGCAGAGGTTCTTGGTGCACCTAACAGGAACTTCAACAATGCTACTAAGATTTCCAGATGCTTTAGCCACCTGCAAGTGTAAAATTATATGTGATCTAAGCTTTGGCCCTAAGGGTCACCTGGGCCAGACCTGAAAGTAAGTCAAGGCCCCAAGGTGAGAAACCAGCCTGAGCTGGTGCTGGCTCAATACCAGCTCTAAGACTTGAATCACTTTGTGCTGAAAATGCCAGTGTATTCCACTCTTCATTCTTATCCTTTTTAATAACAGAACTCTCCTTTCTCTGCTGGGCACATGGCCATCTCTACAGCTGGGACCAAGTTCTAGTCCAGAATACAAATAAAAATGCAACTTTTGGCAATCATCTTTTTAAGGAAAGGGGCTTGCCCTCCCTTACTCTTCCTCCTTGCTTGCAGATTAGAATGCAGATACAATAGCTGGAACCTCTGCAGCTAAACTAATATATGAGAACAACAAGACAAGACAGAAGTAATCCATATCCTTGACACCCTGGGCTAGCTGCCCTAACAGCCATGACCCCCTGTATTGTTTATTCTGAGTTTCTAGCACTGGCAGCCAAGTCTAATCCTGATGTACTGATGTATGTTTCTTTCTCTTTTTTTTCCCTTTTCTTTCTTTTTTTTTTTTTTTCTTCTCAGTACCAGGGATTAAACTCACAACCTCATGCTTGCCAGGCAGGCGCTTAAGCTGCTGAGCTAAATTTTCGGTCCTCTTTTTTTCCTTTTAAACCACAGAAACTTCTGTTTTGGACTTGACATACATCTTATTAGGCAATAAAAGAAAGTATGAAGGAAAAAAAAGGGAACAACCAAAAATCCCCCAATAAACAAACAAAAACAACTTATCAAGAGCAAAAAGGTCCTTGTTGAACTCTCACATGGAAACTTCTACATGATTTCATGTAAAACGATCCAAGTTATCCCAGCACTGGCTGTTTATATTTTTAAGATCCAATTAAGGGCTGGGCATGGTGGCACATGCCTGTATTCCCAACAGGAGGAGGGACACAATTTCAAGACCAGCCAGGGCTACATAGCAGAACCTTATCTTAAATAATTAATTAATTAATTCAGGGAAAAGTTAATTACTTTGGGACTAGAAAAGGACTCTCAGCTTGTTGGCTCTCAATTTGGCTTTGTAGCAGGTCGTTTTTCATCCCTGATATTGCTACTAATGGTAAATCATAAAGGTAGTCAAAATTCCTATGCAATTAGCTAAAAAAAAAGGTACTTCTACAGAACAGTAACTAATCACAACTGCTGACATCTTGAAATTATAATTTCAAGTCTATTTTTGGATGTCTATCAGGCTTTGGTCATTTAAAAATTAAGAGCTTACCACTTTTTCTTTTGCTCAGTGCTGGTTATCAAAGCCAGGGCCTTGTGCATGCCAACTAAACACTTTACCACTGAACTAACCTGCTACCCTTGGCGTGCCATCTTCAAAAAGATGGGAAAGGACCATTTTTACCTTCTTGGCCTGAATCCATACATACTTCCAACTTTTTTCCCCTCAAGTTTCAAGAGATTCCCTACAGGTAAAGAAAAAAGTTATTCTTTAATTCATCTGTCAACTCTGTCTTTTGGAAGAGGGAGGATGGGGCTAATTTTCTTCTATATGAAGGAATCATGCAAATCAGAATCCAAAAGCAAAAACAGGTTTCTAAAGGTTTGTTATACTTTTTCTGAGTTACTATAAAATCTCTTGTTTCCTAGTTGAAGGAACTGAGGCTTGACAAAGAATAGAAAATCAGTGATTTCAGTTGCCTTAGCAGCTGGAACTCCTTCTAAAGGTAGGATGCCCTGCACAGACATGCTAGCTACAGGCACATGACAATCTGCATGTGTGCTACAGCAACACAAGGTCTTTGGGCTTTTCTTCTAGCTCCAGAGACAATTTAGAAAAAGGACTAGGTTATACAAGGCTTTCTTACAGAAAGCTGAAGAATATATCCCCTTACTTTATTTGTATAACACAAATGCCTTCAAAGCTAACTAAAAGCTAGGCCTGGTGGCACATGCCTATAATCTAGGCACTATGGGAGGTTGAAGCAGGAAGATCAAAATTTCAAGCACAGTCTGAGCAACTCAGCAACACTGCAGTGGTAGCAAACACATAAACAGAAAAAAGGATAAGCAGGCAAACTAACAAGGTAACATCCAACAGCAGTCAGTACCACAAAAGTACCAGACATTAGAATGATTTGAGTAACAGTAGGTTTGATAGAATACTTAGAGAAGGTCCCTGAAGAGCCATTTGAGCTAAGCCCTAAATTACCAAAGGAAGCCAGCTGTGCTTAAATGACAGGACATATTTCAAGGAAAGGAAACAGTAAGTGCAAAAGCCCTGAGGTAGGTGTGACATCAGCATCATCAAGGGACAGAAAGCAAGTCAAAGCAGATAAGCAGGAAGCGGAGAAGCAGGTTTCACAAGGTGGCCTCAGAGGACTGCAGTCTTGGTGAAGACTGAGTTCTTTTTCCTAAGTGAAACAGAAACTCCCTGAAGGATTCTGAGCATAGTAGTGACACAGCATGATACATGGTTTGTGCCTAAGAACGTAGGCTGCCATGTGGAAAATGCACTCAGAATCTGGAAACTGATTCATAACAGACATCAATGTAACGAAGAACAGTGGTTTACTAGTTCCCATTAATTTTTCTTTTATGGTTTTCTTTTATTAACCTTCTTGTGGGTATTTTAGGAAGAAGGTAGTGACCAATGTGTCCAGTGCTCTTTCCTGCCAAGTGTGGACCCTGTGCAGAACAGAGCTTCCAGCGATGTGACTGCTTCATAGTCAGCACATGCCCCAATGCCAGGGCATGAAGACCCCTGCTGATTGCCACAGGCCCACATCTGCTGAGGAAACCTGGGAAGTAGGACTGCTGATATGATGGCGATGAGAACCATAAACCCCAATCCCATCGGTCAAGTCGGAAACAAAAGATTTGGTCACTCAGAGTATGTGGGCTCATCACAGGAGCTGGATGAAGAAATGCTTAGCTAGGAGGAGACCACAGCTACTAACGTGTCCTCTTCGTGAACCCAAAAGACACCTGTTGCTTACTAGATTCCTAAGAGCTAAATTGTAGTTAAAACTCCTGTAGGCAAAGAGTTCAAGTATTGAATGCACCAGTTAGGACTTAATTTAAATGGAAAGAATGAGTACAAATGCCACTAGAATTCGCTTTCTACATAATGTCTTTAGGCAGAATTCTGCAGAGCGCATCACGACACTTTCCTCATAATTTTGGTTAAGAGTCATCCCCTAGATTGCCTGGCCACTGTAGGCAAAATGTGTCCCTTTCCCTTTCAGATTCTTGGGACTACAAAAAATCATGCAGATAAAGATTTTAAATGAAAGAAAAGAGTCATGAAGAAATCATTTGCAAGAAAACAAAAAAAAAAAAACCTGGTGGGCATGATGGTGCACTCCTATAATCTCAGCACTCCAGGAGACTGAGGCAAGAGGATTGCCAGAAGTTTGAGGCCAGTGTGTACTACATAGTGAGTTCAAGGCCAACCTAAACTACATAGCAAGATCCTGTCTCAACAACAACAACAACGACAACAAAAACAAAACAAAAAGACAGAAACAAACAAAAGCCTGGTTTGCATGACTCCAGGTAAAAAATAAAAAGATATTATAGAGAAAATAATTTTAGCAATAAAGGTGCTAATTAATATATTTAGACAGAGACTAGAAGTGAACATGAAAACGGCTTTTAATTCTGAAATTTTAAGAGTTTGGGTAGGGAATCAGTTATAAGTAACCTCTCCTTATTTGGTCCTAAAATGTATTAGTAAATAAAAATTAGGAGAAAGGAAAATTATTGCAGGCAGATCATATAAATGATTAAATGTACAATACTACTACTAGAAAGTAGAACTTGTACTAAAAAGCATTTTTAAAATTGTTGGTTCAGTGGTAAATATCGTGTCTAGCAAGCCTGAGACCTTGGGTTCAGTCCCCAGTAACAAAAAGTTAGTAAATTACTGTTGCTGCCAAAGAACACACATATTTGGGGTTAAACCCACCTCTGGCGAAGTTTGCTATCACTAGTATAACACGGTTGGCAAGTGTAAGTTCCACAAATGGATTAGATTTTCCAAAACTGTTAGCCCAAAGACAGAACCTTCCCACTGGGGCTGAAACCCACCTTTCCAGGCTCCTACATCCAATTTTGATGTGCCTGGTACACTGAGGTTTCTAGAGCAGCAGTGAAATTAATTTTTGTTTTGGTTTTTTTCTTATTTTGTTTGAAATAGGGTCTTACCAGGCTGGCCCTGAACTTACTACGCATTTCAGGCTGGTCTCTAACTCATGGTGTTCCTCTTTCCTCAGACTCCAGGGTACTGGGATTATAAGTGTGTGCCACCACATCCAGCTAAAATTAATTTTAGTAATTTTGACCCAATTCATCCAAAATATCATTTCAACATGTAATCAATATAAACAGATTATTAGTGAGCTACTAAGTCTTTGAAATCCAGTGTCCTTTTTTTTAAAGCACATCTCAGTTTGCACAGTTATATCTCAAATACTTAGGAATCTTGTGTGACCAGTGGCTGCCACACTGAAAGACAAGTTCTTAACTCTTCTGCACTGGGTTTGTCCTTTTGAGACTAGATGGTTCCTAAGAGCTTGTTTAGATACAAAGATATATGGAGTTCTGTCTTTCTGAGAAATGCACATTATTAAATAGCTTTTAAAAGATGGATGGGTGAGTGAGTGGATAGATGGGTAGATAGGAGAGGGCGGGGGTGACAGGAAAGGAAGAAGAACAGAAAGGGAGAGTGGGAGAGGGAAGGAAGAAAGAAGATATGGGTCAAATATTGGGTCACTGTCACCACCCTTGTCTCTTTATCCCCTGGGAAGCACTGCTGTCAGGAACAGAGGAGGAGGGGTGAGCCAGTGCTCACTGGCTGCTCCAATCTGTACAAATGAGGCTGATTCCATGCAGCATTGTTTGTGGGTTAAAAGAAGGATAAAGGGAAAGGAAGGCATAACTGAGTTATGCATCACCAGATACACCATCATTATCATTTATATGACACAAGAAATTCATCATCCACTTGTCCCATTATAACCTCTTGAGGACTTAAAATTGATTGGCAATAAATTTAATGCAAACATTACTCAGGTATAGACTGCAGATTCAAAGCATCTGTTACTATTGATTTGACATTGTTCTTTCCTATGCATAAACTTTTAAAAGCAATTTACTTAAGAAAAGGAAGACATATGGGGAAACATTAAGTGTCAAACATCAGAGGAAAATTAGCTCATGTGAAAGTTAGCAGAGTCTAATTTTAGAGCTCTTCATTTCTGCACATTCCAATATTTGCTAAAATTCCTAGACAGGCCTATGTGAAAAATCTATTAAAGTTTTCGGGTGACTGAGATGATCAGAGGTCTCCCATCAAACATGTCCCTTGTAACACACCAAAATTTAAAGTTTTATCAGTTCTCAATAAATTGTAACTCAATAAAAACTTCTTATAGTGATTTCGGGGTTGAATGACACTCAAGCTGAGTGTGGTGGCACAAGCCTGTGATCCCAGCAAGCTAGGAGGCTGAGGCAAGAGGATCACAAGTTTGTGCCCAACGTGTGTAACTTAGCAAGGCCCTGACCGCCCCCCCCAAAAAAAAAATTAAAAAGGGTGGGAATGTAGCTTACTACAAAGCTACAATCCCTAGAGCCATATGGCAAAAAAGAGTAACACCAGACTGGCTAGAAGCCTCAGTGTTACCTGGTAAGATGCTGCGGTTATCCACACACATGGAAAAGATGCGCTCATAGACCAGCTTTCCTGGGGGAAAAGGACATATGGTATTAGCATCACACATCAGAAGCCAACACTAAATAAATGTTTGTCAATTAGAGGGACACAGACAGGTCTTATCCCAGACACGGTTTAACTTATGATAACACTGCCATCTAGTGGGACAAACTTTAAACCATTTTCCTTTTGGTTTTAACAAGAGATTTTTTTGTTTCTGAGAGGTGACCATTTTACCCTTTAGAGTCTTGATGACAACCACAGCTAACAGAGTCTCAGGTTTTTTTTTTTTTTGTGGTACTGGGGATTGAACTCACAACCTCCCGCTTGCTAGGCAGGCGCTTATGCCGCTGAGCTAAATCCCTAACTTAAGTCTCAGCTCTTTCCCTGTCCTCAACAGAAAATATTCTAGATTCTATGCTATGTTCAATTTTTCATCAGAGAGTGCAAGTGGGCTGAGTCCAGCCTGAGACAGCATGTATTTGACTCACAGCTTGAGTAACCACAGGTTGCTTTAAAAATTTATTAATTCATTCCCAACAGGGAAACTGGGGGAATTAAGGTGAAAAAATCTGCAAGTTCACATATATCCCTATAGGACAACATCCAGGTAGACAAACCAGGAGCTGCCCCTTGTAATAGCATCTGCACTGCCAAGTTTGCCACAGTCCCACCGCACCCTACTGCTCTCCTGTCCCTGTTCCCTCATTCGAACCTACAGAGCAGTGCCTAGAAGCATCTGAACTTGAGCTTCCACTGGGAAGGAAGCACCATGAGAGCAGCAAGTGTGCTCATCTCATTCGCTGCCACATCCCCAGGACCTGATTCAGGCTGCTGGACAGATGGATGGAGAGTGTAGGGTTTGTAAATCACAGATCATTGTCTCAACTACTCAGCTTTGCCAGGGCAGAACTAAAGCAATTGGAGACGATATGTAAATAGGTCAGCTATATTCCAAAAAAACTACAACTGGCAAGAAGAAAAACTATTTATTCTGTGCATGTATTTTAGAAAACGTCATCCCTATATAGGGATAAAATGACAGCTCATTTTCTGCCCTCCATCACTTTCAATTTAAAAGTGTTTATGTTCTTGTTCATAATCCCAGTATTCTGGAAAATAAAGAATACCACATCTTGAAAATGAGAAAGTTGTAAAAAATAATGTCTGGTCAAGGACCTGGGATGAAATGATGTCATCAAGAGCTGATGCAGGGTTAGGATGAAGTAAGGAAGAGGCCAGTCTAGGAGGTGCCACCTCTCCGGGGTGCACACTTACATTACAATCACCTAATGACACTTTTGGAAAGGAACATTCTTGGGCCCACCCTAGAACTACTGAAGTAGAAATTTTGGATGAAGGGTCTGACCTAAGAATATGGCTTTGAATCACCAGGGTAGGAAATTTTTGTACATGCTCAAGCATGAGAACTACCAATCAGGGGATATACGCGAGAACACCTCTTCCTAAACTTGTGCTTCTCAGACCTGGCTGCATAGTCACAGCACGTGGGGCTCTTCAAAAGTTAACAGCTGTCCATGTCCCTTAGAGATTGGGACAGGATGCAGCTGGGACCTTGGGAGAGTTTGTAAAGGTTCCCAGGTGAGCCCAATGTGCAGCCACGGATGAGAAGCCCAGCTCTACACCATGGACTCCAGCTGACCCTGTGCACAGAGTGGACTGAGCACGAAACCTCTTCTACATACAAAGCTTACTGTGTCACTAAAACTAGCTTTACAAAAACCACAATTTTTATATTTTACTTTCACTTTTTTTTTCTTGCTGTACTGGGGACTGAACCCAGAACCTTCACACTGAGTTACATCTCCAGACCCCTACACACACACACACACACACACACACACACATACACACACATGGTTTTTAGAAAAAATTTTGAGACAGGATTTCACTACTTTGTTAAGTTGTCCAAGGTGGCCTCAAACTTTTGATCCTCCTTTCTCAGCCTTCCTAAGGACTGTTTTGGGATTACAGGCACCATCATTCCTGGCTCATCCTCATATTCTACAATTTGGGCCAAGTGGGCTATTTTTCTTTTGTAAAACTAGTAGACAATTGTTTTGAGAAATAATACCAGATCCTAGATCCATGTTCTTTTCTTGTGTTTTGTGGGGGGTTTTTGTTGGTGTTTTGTTTTATTTTGATATGGGTTTGGGATGTAGCCTAGGTTAGCCTTGAACCTTGAAATCCTGCTGCTTCAGGCTCCTGAGTGCTCTTGATTTCTTTCTTTATGCACTTGGGCAGTGGTGGCGAACTTAGGGCACATGAGCCACAGCAAGTTATTCACTGAAAACTCTAAAAGGTTCATCATCACTGCACTAGCAGCAGTAAAGTAGATTTTAAAACAACAGAGGTGACAATGAGCATTTTCTGAGTGCTCACTTTGTGCTAGACACCAAGTTATGTACTACAAATCCTGTCAACAAACTCTCCAAAGAGGAAAAATTCTGTGGGCTTCCTACATACTCTAATTCTCTCTAGAAGCCCTCAGAGGCAAGGTCTATGGCACTGACACTTGGTTCTAAAGAGGTAAAACATTCCCATGGCTCAAAATGAAATGCAGCATTCCCTGTCCTTTCACCATCTCTCAGAGTGACCAGCTGTACTAGTTGTTGGGTATCCTCTGTGTCATACCCAGGACAACAGGAGGAACATATATTCTAATTTCTCCTTTCTTACACAAAAGCAACACACTACTCCATAGAACTCCTGCATCTTAGCTGTTTCACTTCAGAATATCCCCAGAGGACCTTCCCTCAGGGACACAGGCACAGCCTCTTTCTTCCTTAGAGCACTGGGCACTCCCATGTAGAGATGTGTCACGATTTATTTAACTGGCCCCCTACTGATAGCCACTTTAGTTATTTCCCATCTCTTGCTATTTACAAATGAGATAAACTCCTAGGGGTAAAAATCCAAAGGGATCTGCATCAGTAATTTTTCTGGTGTGCAAAACTGCCCACTTAAGTAATGCATGAGAGAAAAGATGCAGGATCTTTGACTGCAGAGGGCTCTAAATGAGTTCCACCTCAGCCACTCACTATGCTAGAAACCTTGAATAAGCTACCTATTCCCTGGGTCTCAGATTCTTCCCCTTTTTATAAAATGGGGACAATAAAGACTGTCTCACAGAGCTGCGAGGCAGACTCCATGACCTAACCCCTGGAAAAGCATTTGCTAAGGGCTTATCACTATTACCCTAAACTGCAGCCCAGCTACTCTCTAGCATGGGGCACGCACAGCAGCATTGTCCCACACCTCAGCTGGCTGGGATGGGGCACTAGCCACAGCAGGCCACATGAAGTCCTTGCACCCGAGGGTAAACATGCCGCCAGGGCTATTAGGAGCCGGTCTTACCCAGAGATGCTGACTTACATGAAGGAGGCCAGCAAAGGAGACCAGAAGGAAGTGTTAGGAGAGCCCTACACAGCCACAACCTTGCTCCATGACTTCAGAACTCATTCCCTGGAGGGAAGCTGAGCTCGAGGCCAAGTGGGGACTGAGAGGTATGCACCTTGGTACCTATCCTGTGAGCCTCAGGCTGCTGTCCTCCCCATCCCCACTACCTCACCTGAGCCACACCACCCTTGCCCAGCACCAGAAGAGCTACCACAGTCCCCTGGGCAGACTCAATGCCAGTCCACACGTACAATCAATCCAGCCAACAGCCAGAGGGAGTCTGGTTAAAAAAAAAAAAAAAAAAAAAACCTAGCAGACCATGCCCCTCAATGGCTTACATCCTCTGGAGACCTCACACCCTCAGAGTCAAACCCCACATCTTCCTGGGGCCCACATGGCACACCAAAACCTCAGGCCATGCTGGGTCTGCCTTTTCCTCCTGTTCATTTCACCCCAGCCACTTTGGTTTCCTCATGGCTCCCCCAGGCCACCAGGCATGCTCCTACCCCAGAATTCTGGCTGCTCTTCAGCCTTGCCTGCCTCTGGCCTTCTGTCCCCTAGAGCTATGTGTGTCCCTCTCAAGTCTTTCACATGCACTGCTCACTTCACTCCCCTGCTTAGTCACAGCCCACTCCCAGCCAGCCTAGTCCTCCTGCCCCTGGTTCTGTTTGGCTTTTCCTCACAGCACTGATCATTGCCTGACACAGAGTGGGGTTGGTCAGTTATTCTCCCAGTTCGCCATTGTTTATTGGAATATAAATGCCACAAAGAAAGGGATTTGTGTTTCTCTTTCTTGCTGATTCACCCCCGAAGTCCAGCAGAGGACCTGATGCCACTTCTGTGTGACCTGCCCAGTTGACATCCATTCCTTTTTTTTTTTTTTTTTTTAAGTACTGGCATCACCTTTCTTCTTTCAGGGGAGAGCTTGGCCTGGGGAATCAATACATTTCATCCCCAGACACCATGGGTGGCCCCCAGCCTGACATGGCTCCAAGAATGGCCAGTGAGATGAATTCCAGGACTGTGGGTAGAGTGGTTGGAGCAAGCAGCTCTCCTTGCCTTGGAACCATGAGCAGTAAAGTTGACAGAGGCAGAAGTGAATGAAGCTTGGAAATGAAGCTAACCCAAGGTCAAGTACTAGAAAAAGACAAGGCCCTGATAACACTGAGTTCCTGGATCGAGGTTTACCACAAGCCAGAAACTACTACTAGTCTTTACAGCATAAGCCAATAAACACCCCTCTTTCCTATGTTAGTTAGGTTTTCTGTCACTTGCTTTAGCTAATACACTCAGGATTCCAGTCTCATGAACAGATCTGAGATGTGTGGAACTGACTTTTTGTTTTCTGTCACATTCCATCTTTCAAGAAAATACAGATGAGATTGCCCCCAGGCTCATCCTCAGTAAGATGGCAAATGCCTCTGCTTTTGACTTTGTATGTGTCCTGTTCTTAGAAGATGACAGCACTCTCCATTCTTCTGGGCCACCTCCATTCTGTATACTATAAGCGGCTTAGGAGTCACCTGGCTGGCAAACCACTAACAGCAGGATGTTCTAGCCCAACCAACCACTACCAAGCAGAGGCCAAGGGGCCTCTTGCTTCTCCATTTTACTGGGCTCCAAAAGATCACTTTGTCTGAGTGTCCACTGTGGGACTCAGGGTGGCCATGAGGGTGCAGAAGGACCTCTGAGGAACTATGGGCACCATCTGGACAGCAGGGGACTGGTGAGTATGAAGATAACAGTGGGGGGACACTATTTCCAGCTTCGGCAATAGGGTCCGTGGGATGCCAACTCTGAAACAGGAAGCCTGCAGGGCAGGTAAAAGGTTGGACAAGCTACCAAGATCAGTGGTATAATCTGGATCCTGGTCTGCAGTATGTGGTGCTACTACAAGGCGGTGGTTACTAGGAGGCAGGGCCTGCTGAGAGGTCTTTAGGTCACCATGGACCTTCCCTTAAAGGAACTGTGGGACACTGGCATTCCTCAGTCTTGCTTCTTAGCCATGAGGTAAGTTGAGCTGTTTTACCACATGATGCCACCATGCTGTACCGCCTCACCACAGGCACAAAAACAATGTCTCCACATGATCACAGATCTGAACCTCCAAAACTGTGAGTTCAAATAAACCTTTTCTCCTTGTAAATTGATCATCTCAGATGTTTTGTTATAGTAACAAAAAACTGCCTAGCACACTCAGTTCTGAACAACAGGAACTCTGGAGAGCCCTGTGGAAGAGATGGACAATAGCTGGCTTAGATAGGACTTGTGCTCCCCATAGCTTGCTCCACTTTGTTCATTCACTTCATCCAACTATGTGAAAATTAGAGAAAAAGTAGACAAGACTCTTTCACTCAGGCCAGGTGTGGTGGTGCACAACTGTAGTCCCAGTGCTCGGGAAGCAGAAGCAAGAGAAACGCCACGAGTTCAAGGCCAACCTAGGCCACACAGTGACTTCAATGCTAGCCTGAACAACATAGCAAAACTGTCTCAAAAAACAAAAAGATTCTTTCATTCCAAAACAACATGTCTTGCAGATGGACAGGAGGGAAAAATCTTCTAATGTTCTATTTACTATACAGTTGACAGCAATTAACTAAATATTTCAAAACAGCTAATAGGATTTTGAATGCTTCCAACCCAAAGAAATGAGAAATGTCTGAGATGACAGATGTGCCAATTACCCTGATCTAATCATTACACATTGTATACATGTGCTGAAATCTCATGCTGTACCCATATGTATAATCATTGAATTTATGTACATACATACAGTGCACTTAATACACATAATACATCCATTGAAAACAAAAATGTATGAAAGCTGTTAACAGGAAGGGGGGCATGATTTGGTCACCTTCATAATTCACCTACTTATTCAAATTACTGCAGAATCTTACTTAACGCAACTCTAAAACTCAGTTCCTAAAAAAACAAGCACACTTCCTAGATACAGGATGAACATGGTACTTACCAAATGTATCAAGTATATCTGTGATAAGGACAAACTTGCTTGGGTAGAACTGAATAACACTTGTGTCCGAAAGAAGTTTCGAGCACTATGAAGGGAAGAAAAGAAAAGAAAATTCACTGTGTCATGTCTGACTTGGTTGGGCCCCTCAAGCCCTAGAAAATTAATGATTTTTATGAACAAGATGCTCACCATCTTATGCCAAACCCTGTGCTAGGCTGGAGGGATATAATGATAAGCCAAAACACTATACTTCTGACAAAAGAACCCAGACTCATCACACACAGCCCCTTAAGGAAGGTTCTGGAAAGTCTTGCTCCAGGGAAGCCATCAGATTTTTATCCAGAAGGGTCCTCTCCTTGAGGAACCAGAACCAGTACTCATCTCTGTATCACAGTAGACCAATCTTTGTTCTGTTTTCCAGCCTGGCTTCCTCTGTTTTATTTCAGTATGATCTGGATTCTTTTTTCTTTTTTTAACTTTGAGACGGGGTCTAAGTTGCTCAGGCTGCATTCAAACTTGTGATCCTCCTGTTTCAGTCTCCAAGAGTATTAGGACTACAGGCATGTACCACCATGTCCAGCTAGGATTCTTATATACTCTTTTCATAGAAGTAATTACCCACGCCTTCTTAAACTTACATCAACTATTTAAACTCACTCCCTAACTTCCCTCTCCAGGGAAACATGCCAAGCTTCAAGAGGCTGTGTCTCTGGAACTATGATCTTCAGTGCTGGAGGTGGTCCAGCTCTGACTGCATCGCACAATCCCTATGCTCTCACTGGTGCCAAAATGCTGCTGACACATTCATGATTTTTTTGTTTTTCAGAAATGGAGATGGAACACAGGGCCTCTACACTGAGCCACATGCCTAGTCTTTAAAAAAAAAAATGCTATTTCTACTCAGAAGAACTAAATTTAATGCCCTGAAAGTCTTTACAAATCCCACAGTCAGCATAGGGAACCAAATAACTTTCTTGTATTTTATCATTCCAACAGTTGACTGTTACATTGGAAAATGTCACATAAAAATAAAATAATTAGCTGGGTGTGGTGGTGCAATGCCTGTAATCCTAGCACTGAGAATGCAGTAGGAGGATCATGAGTTTGAAGCCAGCCTAGGCTACAAGTAAGATTCTGTCTCAAACAAATAAGCAAATAAAATTTAAAAATAAAAAAATTTTTGCACATTTAGAAAAGTCCTTTAATATGCATTTCAATATGCAAAGAATAGTTAAAAGATTAACCAGGTCAAGAAATAGGCTGACATGTGTTTCCACTTCAGTGTTGTTACTCAATATCTAAATTATTAGAATCACCAAGTTTCTCCTAAGCATAAAATGCCTAAAAGTAAACAGCACGTCTGAATTATGAAACATCCTCCTATAGCCCAGATGCTTCAGGGGGAACAGGGGCGCAAGCTGTTAAAACAACGGTGCTGACACGAAACATGGCACTTGGATGTATAGGGAACTCCATTTCCTGGCACCCTGCTTGGTGGATTTTTTTTTTCCTAAGCTCTTTATGAAAGTTCCAACTTAAACTATTGTCCCAGGAGATTTGAGAGCTGGAAGAAAAAGCAAACAACTCTGAATTCTAGAGACTGTTTACAATACACAGCACTAGATTCCTAGGGACATGACAACCCTGAGTTCCTACCCAGAACCTGGTTTCCAAGTCTCTTGGAAAGGACCAAGCATCCATGGGTGAAGCGAGACACAAAATTCAAGCAGAAGATTTCAAATAGACTTCACAAACATCTGTGCACTGATTTTTCTCCCACCCTGGTATTGTAGAACATATATTTTATAAAGTATAAGAGGAACTAAAGTTTTTTTAAATCCAAAGTTAAAGCCATAAAATTTTTTTGAATTGAAGTTACCTTTTAACATGTTTCTGCCAGCTTGAACAGCTGGTGGTACATACGTGACTGTCCCAACAGGCGGCACGTACCACTTGGTGATACAATTGAATCTATTCACCTTTATGGGTCTTTTTCCTAGTAAAATTACTAAAAAGCCACCTGATGGCACAATCACACATGTAACCACCTGTGCTTCAGGCCCCACAGGAACAAAACATAGGAATTATGCCCCTCTGTGAATGTGTTAAAAATCACTATTTTGAAGATGCTACAGCTTTTAAAGCTTTGGTGCTACCTCCTAACTTATCAGTTTAAGAACCAGGTACCTTGAAGTATACATTAAAGATACAAATTTGTTACTCTCCACAAAACCTACTGGTCAAAATCTATAGCCAAGGCATCTGGAGATCAGTACTTTAATAAGGGCTCCAGGTGACTGCTGACCAAAAAGAAAGCTTGCAGACACAAGGCTGGTGCTACCCATCACCCACATACTCCATGGAATAAATACTCCATAACCAACTATTCTCAACTTCAGATCCTCTATGGAACACTGAAAAGTAATATGCCAGGGTCTTACCACCCAGAAATTCTGATTAAACTGGCCTGGAGTACAGCTTGGAGCCTGGATTTTTTAATGCTCCAAGTGCTATATAATACAGGCTATAAACATCTCCCAAACAATGAACACGTTTCTCTGCCTGAAACACAGACTATTAAGCTTACTTACTAACACTGGTAGGAAAACCCTGAAAAGACATTTTCTGCTTGTTTCCAGTGAATAGAAGTATTCTAACATTTCAGAATAAGTTTCTAGAATTAAAAATTTTAAGAAGATACTTCCATAAGCAGAACAAATGGATTAATTAAGAGGTGTCTTGTGACTAAGAGGGATAGAAGGAAGAAGAACCATTATTACCCAGAGTATATGAAAAAAAATTGTAAAACCCACCAGGAAAAAATATAAATAACATAGTGGGCAAAAGAAATCAACAAGAGACATTTTACAGAAAAGGAAACCTCAATGGCCCATAAGCACGTGACAAAATGCTCAACTTGCTGGGCATGGTGGCACATGCCTATAAACCCAGATGCTGGGAGGCTGAGGCAGAAGGATCACTGTGAGTTGGAGGCCACAAAAGGCTATAAAGTGAATTCAAGGCCAGTCTGAACCACATAACAAAACCTTGTCAAAAAGACAAAACAAACCAAAAAAAACCACAAAACTACACTAAAATGGTTTTATTGCCTCCTTTCATTTTTCACTGGAAAAATGAAAACAGAAAGTCAGCTCACACCACCCATGGAACGGTGGCAGAATGCAGAACAGCAGATTCTCACACTCTGCTGCTCCTAGGGACAAGGACAGCATGCGGGCCTGGCATCGGGAAACAGCTTCATGCTCTGGGAAAGCTGACGCAGCACCCAGCTGTCGCCAACCAAGTCCCATCCAGGTTCATTCCTCACCTGGAGAAAAGTATCAAGTGGGCATGGACCAATGCACCCAGGTATGCACCCAGCAATGTTGATCATAATAATAAAAATGCAAAGGGCAGAGCCAGATGCCCATCCACAGATGCCGTAGTTCACACACCAGAAGACTGTTGCACACTGAACATAATCCGTCCCAATAACTCAAAGCGTTTTGTTGCTGTTGCTTTTGGTTTTTGTAGGAATTAACAAGTGGATCCTAAAATTCATAAAGAAATGCACAAGACCTAAAATAAGCAAAATGGTTTTTAAAAAGAATGAAAGTTAAAGACTTACACAACCCATTTCCAAAATGTACTATAATGCTACAGTGATCAAGGCAGCATGGAACTGGTATTAAGGATATACTTAAGAGACCAATGGAATTAGCACTGAGAAACCAGGAACAAGCCCTTACATTCATGGCCAACTGAGTTTTGATAAAATTGCCAAGGCAACTCAAGGAAAGACAAGGAGTCTTTTTTTTTTCAAATTCTGCTGGGACAACTATATACATACACACAAAAAAATAACCTTGGACCAGTGATGGCAAACCTTTTAGAGGTTTCAATGATATAAACAGCCTGCTGTGGCACACATGCCATAGGTATGCCACCACTACCTTGGACCCTTACCTCATCTCAGACACAGAAACCAACTCAAAACAGACCATGGGCCTAAGTCTAAGCACTTTTACCATATAAAACTTCTAGAAAAAAAATCACAGAGAAAATCCTCATGACCTTGCGTTAGTCAAAGAGTTCTTATATTCTACTCCAAATGCATCAGCTAAAATGAAAAAATTAACAAGTGAGATTTCATTAAAATTAAAACATCTGCATTTCAAAAACAATCATTATGAAAATGGAAAGACACACCACAGCATAGGAAGTCATATAGTCATGCGCCATGTGACAATACTATGGGTTGTATATGCAACAAGGGTCCCATAGGACTCTATCTGAAGTCTCTGTAAGCATGTTCTATGATGCTCTGCCAAAACAACCCTACCAAATGGTACATTTCTCAGAACATGTACCTGTCATTCCACAACAGATAACTGCAACTGATAAAGACTATAAAGGACTATAAAGGAGGCAAACCCGGGACCTCAGCACTCTGGGGAGTTGAGATGGGAGGATCACAAGTAAGCCAATGTGGGCAATTGAATGAGATGCTGTGTCAAAATAAAAAGGGCTACAGTGTGTAGCTCAGTGGTAGAGAACTTGCCTAGTATCACAAGGCCTCAGGTTCCATTTCTAGTGTGTGCATGTGCATACACACACACACACACACACACACACACACACACACACACACAGATATAGAGAATATATTCAACACAAAGATAGGCTCTTCATGACACAGCACTTTCCAAGAATACTTGAGGCTCTGGGACTAATGCTCTAGCACCACAAAAACAACAAAACAATAAAACAATGAAAAGAAGATAATCTAAAAGTTGGGCAGTATTTAGATATTAAACTAAAAATGATACACAATGGCCGGTAAGTATATAAGAAAATGGTCAACGTCATTATTAGGGTTTGTAAATTAAAACAATGAGATACCACTTCACACCACAAGCCTCATTAAATGTACATAAATGAGCCATGAGGGCACTGGAGAGGAGGAGGAGGAACCAGCACCCTCACACACTGCTAATAAGAACAGAAACCGTGTAGCTTTTGGAGAGTAGTTTGGCAGTTTCTCAACAAGTTAAACATAGCCTTACCAAATGGCTGAGTAATCCCAAGGTATTTACCCCACAGAAATGAGAACCAAGTGTCCACCAAAATTTGTATATAAATATTCCCAGCAGCACTATTCACAACAGCCACAAAGTATAAACCACCAAATGTCCACCAACTTGCTCATGGACACACAAAATGTAGTTATGTATGTAGTAGAATAGTATTCAGTAGGAAAAAAGGAATAAAGCATCACTACATGATACAGCATGAATGAACCTCAAAAAAATTAAGCTCAAAGGATATAATTGCATGTATGTGTAAGTGTGTAAGATGAATGACCATGTTACTGTTTTTGTTAGATCTTGGAGCAGAACTATTAACAGTCTCATTGTTTGAATGTGTACTTTGTATGTTTTAACTTTGTAACTCGAACAACTATTTCCAAGATGACAGTATGTAAGTTATCAAGTAATGATTTCTTAGTGTTTTTTGTTTTCTTTTTTTCCTTGGAATTTTGTATTGTTGCTACCCTTTTTTCTGTTTTGATTTCTCTTTAAATAAAATTTTAAAAAAAATTAAGCTAAATGGAAGCTAATACAAAAGAATACAGAATAGTAATGCCTCGAATCATAAATGCTTTTGTTTGCAAACACTGTGGTTAACAAGCAGAAGCATTTGGCAAAATTTTGTTTTTCTTTGCAAACTCTCCATCAAACGATGAACATGACCACAGCCATCCTTCCCAAACAAACACAAACGTGGCCATCTTAGAGAAGAGACAAGATGGCGGACTGGTAGGTAGCAGGAGAGAGACCCTCTCTGAGAGAGACAGCTCAAATGCCAGAATAAAACACCCTGCAGAGACCCAAACAGAGAGAGATAGACTCTCACAACACAGAAAGAAACCAAAGCGCAAAAACCCGCTCGAATAAGAGGTCCTGGGGCTACTATTAGTGAAGATAAGATCGGGGAGCACGGCACCCGCCTCGAGATGCCTGAATTCCGCCCGACCTGAACAAGCGATCCGAGCCAAAGCGACTGGCTTGAGCCGCCGGAGCCCGGAGCTGAACAGCCCGGCGTGCAGCTCGCCGGGACCGGCACTGCACACGACCCACCCAGAAGCACCGTGAATTCCCACCTCAGCCGCGCTGAAGTCGGAGGTCGGGCAGTCCAGCAGTTCTTGGGGACACGGTGAGTGATGAGAATAAGACCCTCCCACGGGAAAGGGGAAACCGACTGGACAACATGTTGGATTTGGG